>CALYDF020000984.1:0-18027 GCA_944474145.2 Dicrocoelium dendriticum | reverse complement strand
CCGGCCCACACTCCTTACAAGCGAAACACAAGCACGCCCTTGTATTTGGGTATCACCGCACACAAGGCGTGGCCTGGACCGCAGTTCGCTCCACACTTGATGATTGGAACCACCTCTTTCCGATCCTATCACTAGTCACCAGGACCGTGCACCCGGTCCCCCTTCCAGCAAATCGTCCAACTGTCTCCTAGAGCTAGTATGGACGAGGTAGATGGGTAAGGAGACACGTAGGCACCTTGTTCAACCTGCACATCATGCGCAGCCACACCAGGGAATATCAAGCAACAACCAACACTTGAAGAGAAGACTATCCTATGAAATAAATCGAGCTATAGCATAATGAAACGGTGGAAAATAAATCTTAAATAAGGAACATCTAACTAAGTTGTTTACAACGAATTCCGAGGTAAGTTCACGAGGTAAAAATGCATAGTTTACGGAAATGCCACAATCACGAACATGCTATGGGGATTGACTACAATTGGCTTAAGCGACGTGTGCAAGTTTATAGAAGAGAGTACAGGTATACATTTATATGAGATAGAAAAGCATTAGGACAAAATTTTAAACCCACTACCTAAAATAAACAGACTGAAAATGCAAAAACACGGTTAGTAAATCGAATGCAGCCTACATAAAACGCTGCGCCGGTTCTGCCTACTTTCTCTGCAGGACCCTTCGTCGCTTCGGTAATGGTCCCGATTGGCCTCGCTCATGGCTCACTAGGCCTGCCTGACTCAGGCACTCGCGACTGCATGTGCTACAGCACCACGCGCTCGATGTCGATGGGGCACAACCCATCGGTGCTTGCCGCTTCCGCACTTGACGCTTCTTCTCTGCATGAATGAGGTCTTTCTCCTGCACTTCAGCAACTGCCTTCGTGGTTTGATCGCGCCATGCACGCTGATCAACCGCCTTCGACTCCTGTGACCTGCAATCAAGATTAGAACGTGAGAGGCTCATTTTGATCACATCCTGCTAACAAAACTTTGGTTTTGCTAAATACCTCTTCCTAAAACTCAGCTGACCGTATAAGGTTTGTTGCGGTACCTGCGTCGAATCCATACACCACACATCACCGAGCCACTTCAGGTGTCTCAGTAAAATATGCAGTTCACTGCACGCATTCCACTTTTCGCAACGCTTCCGTGTCAAAAACTCTGTCGCTCCAACCAATGCGCGAAATTCGCCGCAGACACTGCTGCTGGAAATGCTCGAGATATCGCAAATCCCGCCGGTACATCGGCCACGTTACACTGCCGTATAGAAGAACGGACAGCACAATGGATTTGTACACCATCAACCTCGTCCCAATGGTAAGCTGATGGTTAATTCACACTCGGTACTCTAGCTTCCGAAATGCAGCTGCTGCCTTCGACACGCGCATACCCAGCTCTATATGTAGCTGCTGATCAGTCGATATCACCCCCTCAACGTAGCAGAAACGGGAGGCAGTATTCAAAACTTCAGCGCCAATGCTGATTCGCGGCAATATTGCAGATTGCACCTCCGGTGAAGGCTGAAAGAGACAGACAGTTTTGCTTGTGTTGATGGTGAGCCCGAATTCGGCTGCGGTCATAGCCAGAACACTAGTCATGTGCTACAACTCATCCGCGCTCTGTGAAAACAACGCACTGTCGTCAGCCAACCACAACATATGGATAGTTTCCTCACAGACAAGAGTTTTCGCGCCGAAACGGCGGATTTTCTGCAACCCACCATCAATGCTGTGCTCCACACGAACACCATAAACACAAGCTGCATCTAAAGTACAAGACAACATTACATGCAGATATATATTAGACAGCGCAGGAGCTAAGACACAGCCTTGCTTCACACCAGTGACAACTGCAAAGTCATCCGAGGTCCTTCCACTTAGCTGCACCCTCGCTCGCATGCCGCTGTGCAGACGTTCAATTAAACTTAAAAACTTACGCGGGCAACCAAAATTACCCAACACCAGCCACAATGCCTCGATGGTTCACCGTATCAAATGCTTTGGTGAAATAAACAAAAAGCGAGTACAATGGCTAATATCGTTCTCTGCACTTCTCCTGAACTGAGGAGCCGCAAACAACATATGTATAGTGCTGCGATCCGAACGGAATCCACACTGCTCTTCCGCCACGTTAAGTCCCACAACCTGACTGCCGAGGAGGTTGAGCAGTATTCGGGCAATCAGTTTGCCCACACAACTCAGCAAATTGATGCCCCGATAATTCGTGCAACATTGCTTGCTACCATTGCCTTTGTACAGTGGTAGCACAATGGCATCCTTCAGCTCAAAGGGCACCTCCTTGTCAATCAATACACGCTGCACCAAGTGGTGTAGCGCAGTCAACAACGCCGGTCCACCGTGTTTCAATACTTCAGGCGGGATCCCGTCGGCACCTGCACACTTGCAGTTTCGCAGCTGAGCAAGTGCTCTCTGCGTCTCATCCAGTCTCGGCGTGTCCGCCAGACTCGCCTTCACATCGTGCTGCTTCAGGCCGTTCAATGTAGGCCAGTCGATCTCTGAACGGTTGTTCAAGAGACAGTCAAAGTGTTTCCGCCAGATCTGCATTATGTCTGCAGTCTGTGTGCAGGTAGCGCCTGAACTACCATCGATCAGCGTCCTCAGCGGCTCCAATCTCGGTCCATACACCGCCTTCAAGGAGTCAAAGAATTCCTTGTGTTGGCGGCGTTCGGCGTAGCATTCCATCTGCTTCGCCTTCTCCGTCCACCATGCATTTTTAATGCGACGGAGCTCTCGGGTCAGTCGCCGTCGAAGTTTGCGAAACTGACTACTTCTTCCCAAGTCACTGGGGTCTGCGACATGTGCAGCAGAAGCCGCATTCTTTTCAGACATAAATGCGCCGATCGTCGCATTGTTATCATCAAACCAACCAGGCCGCTTAGAGTTTGCGTAACCGATCTTCTCCTCGGCAGCAATTGTCACCTGGTCTCGAATGTGGTGCCACAGGTCGCCTACTGTGGCTATACATTACACATCACACAGGCGTGCAGACGTCGCCTTCTCCAGCTCAGTACGTTTTGCCACAACACGGAGGGAGATAATGTTAAATTTACGCCGATTCACGGCGGGAGTGCAATACATAGATTAACGAAAATATATGTACAGTTTAGTTCTCACCAATGTATGATCCGCTCCACACGCAGCTCCACGCCGAACACATGTCATGAGCACTTCACGCATATCATGCTGACGCACGATGACTTAGTCAAGCAAGCGAGCGTGACCACTTCGTGGGTGCGTCCAAGTTGCTATATCACTAGCACTCATTGCAAAACGAGTGTTCGTGATCGTTAGGCCGTGAGTGACACACAGCGAGAGCAGCCTGTGACCGTACGCATTTGCTGAACCAATGCCAGTGAACCTCTAACATCTGTCCGCACCGATGTATCAAGCTCAACGCGTGCGTTGAGATTGTCCAGCAGAAATAGTCGGTCGCTCCTCGGCACAGATGGTATCACGGATGATATCTGAGTGTAGAATTGATCACGCGTGTCATAAGGATAACACATGGTCGGACCGTATGTACTTATAAAAGTGGCAAACTTACCTCTCCCGTGTCGTAGGCGAACTGTCATCAGTCGCGCGCTGATGCCTGTTGCCTCACCAACCAGCTGGCCATTGAGGCGATCGGATATTGCAAATCCGACCCCATGTTCACGTGGTGATGTGGCGGCGTTGCCTATCAAGTAGAATGTGTAGCCACTACCTGTTTCATGCAACTTACCTTGCTCAGCGAGCCGAGTTTCAATGAGCGCCGCAATATCGATGTTGTAGCGCGCCAGTTCTATCGCGAGCAGTGCAGTGCGTCGCTCCGGGCGCTCGCTGGAGTTCCGGTCCAGTAGTGTGCGCACGTTCCAGCACCCGATGCTGAGTGCTTTGCGCGCAGGCATACGATTGCATTGGTGGGCAATCGCACGCGAGGTGGTTGTTGTGCTTCGGAGGTTTGCTTGAAGGAATCCACCCGGAGCCTTTGGTTTACTAGCTTGACCCACAAGGCAGTGGGTGGTTTGGAGTTTTGCTTCAGGAAATCAGCCCGGAGCCTTTAATTCAATAACCTGACCCACAAGGCAGTGAGTAGCAGATCCAGCTCTGGAATGTGATTGCAGAGACAGATTGGGATCTGCTTGATGGCCGTCACACGCAGCCTTTGAGGTACTGGAAATATTCATATTTGTTTTGCGACCGTAGTAGGATACACCTGCGGCCACGGCCAGACGCAGTTGGGTTTTGGCGGGCTTGCACCAATTTGACCAGCGGCTGCCTGGCTTACGGCAGGTAGTAGCAATCCATTGAACACGCGGAGGTGCTCTCCCATCGTCAGAGAAATTGCGTGGCGTTCGTGCTCTACGCCAAACGAGCTGTGAGCTTATAACCCGTATACCTGTTATCTCCCATGGCTAGGTTTTACGGGAAGAGGGCCGTCGACTACTTTCTAACCACCGAAGAGGATGAACTAGGATATTGGCATGGCATCCACACCTGACAAGGGAACGATTAGGGTCCTCAGCCAAGGCCTTTGATTAAATGAACACCCAAAAGGCAGCAGGTCTAGCACATGGTCAGTTCACTGACTCATGCGGATTGGTGTCCTAGATCATAGCAGAGGGTAGAGCGTAACCCAGCTCCCACCCAGTGGTCGCCACAAGGAGGCGCCCAGGACATGAGCAAAGGGCACAACAGTAGCAGCAGTGGGTGGAACATCTGTCAGGATTTAGCCACCACCAGCCTCAGTGCACCATAGGCTCTCCCGCCACTCATAACATTCCTCGCTCGAAACGAACAGACAAATTTTTCGTCCGAGCTATTCTGCGCATGAAATGTTGCCGTAGAATCAAGGTTGTGGAGAAGAAACGGTGTATACTTGTTAGAAGTACGTTTTACAATGGATATGGAACAAATGTAAGTGTCTTGTTCCGACATCTTCCTTGCATAAATATATCAATCACTCCATGTAACTTAGTTAAGGACTACAATAGCAAGATATTTGACCATGCTGGTAGACTAACGATGCGACTCCACTTTACTAAGTGTTTGGTGTAAATTAGTTACACAAAGTCAAAGGTAGATAAGGCCGTAAAAATGTATTTACAATAAGGAAGGTAACAGGTGGCAAATTAATAATTATACTTACAGTTAGCAATAAAGATAGAGTATGTTTTTACGACGCGCTTCATAGATCGTTGAAAAAAACAGAAAATAACTAGTTGGATAATATATGTTTGTGGCAAATAAAGTTATTCACTTCGGTAACATTGGAAGTGTGTTGGTGTAACGTAAGTTAAAATTGCGATCTACAAACCAAAGGGTACGTGGACTAGCGTAGCGTAACACCTTTGAATTTTGACCCCGGATTTATACGGGTATATTTGATTACTAATTGTTTACCTATTGATGAATCCCGCAGCCTACGTCAGCAGCGATACTGAGTGGACAGGAGTTTAGGTGATTCATTTCTGAACCCAACTCATTGATTTTACCAAAGACTGCAAAGAGAATAAACGTCGGCGGAACATCTGCAACAGTGCAAAAAAGATTATTCGTCGATATTTTAAAGAGCAGCTGGTTTTGGTCGCAAAATCCCTCCAAAGAGAATATTTGCTTACGTGAATAGAGCCCCTAAATTGCGCAGTTGATGTGCCAGTGCATGGTGGCCTTGACGGACAGCCCCTAACCCCCAGCACTGAGCGCGCGTCCGTGTTGGAGGCGCAATTATCATCTGCATTTGAAAATGACAAGTTGCTTGAAGCGAGTTCGACGTGTACCCCTTTTATCGAACTCAACCTTCTAGATCGTGGCTTAGTAGAATTATGTCATCTACTCATCAAGCTCAAAAGCATCAACCACGCAAGTTGAGACTGCAACGATTTGGGTGTTCAGTGCAAGATGTCGCATAATAAAAGGCGACCTGATTATTGCATGCTTGATTCTGCGAGAAACACACAATGTCTGCCACCCGTTACTGCTTCTAAGCAGCAACACAAACCCGAGGGCCCACAATGAAAATGGTGTTCAGCATGGCCGCCTGTAGTGCCGCATAAATTCCTTTTCATTTATAGCTGTCACCCGTGGAATGCCCTCCTAAAATCAGTCGCCTTTCAACGGCGACACTGACAATATTTTAAAGAGAGCTGGATGATGCACTCATATATGTAATATTTGTCACCTATTAATACATGTCCATGCTGCACCTGGAGTATACCATGGAATTATTTGATGATAACTGCGGGTGCTGTGAATCTAAGCGGTTTGCAGGAATACGGCGAAGCCAACGATGTCTTTACTTTTTATAGTTAAAGTTCTAACTGCTTTAATATCATGATTGTCATTATTTTTGTTTCTATATCCCTACAAACTATCCAACGGGACTTATAAAGCAAGGCTTCTTAACACGTATAACTTCATTGTTCATCTATAATTCATTATTCGCCATTGATACCTAGGTCAAATTCGGCCATAAACTCTCCCGCCATGACTGAGCTTTGTAACAGGTCGCTGTCCGAATTTTCGTTGCCGATTGACAGGAAAGGATAGGTGGCACTGCCATTTCCGTAAATAGCAGACACTAACATAGTATAAAATTACAGGCCAATTTGTCTGTCAGTTATCTTAGCAAACGTTTCACTGTTTTATGCTAGGATGCTCATGGATTATAAACGCTTGTCGGGAGGCATAAGTGGTTGCATGCAGTAAGCAAGTGGATGTCTGTCGACGTGATATTCATCGATTTCAGCAACGCCTTTGAAAGGGCCAGACATGAGGTCCTCCTTCCAAGACATAAGAATTGCGTTACCCGTATTTCACTGCACCAAGGGATTCGCGAGCTTCTTGTTGGACGAAAGTGGAGAGTACAGGTCGACAACCATCTTACTGTCTGTTATCCCAATAAAAGTGACATACCACAATGAACTTTGGTTAGGCCAACTCGGCAAAACCGCTCCACATCAATACTCGACCTCAAATTCTCCGGTCGCCGTGTTTCCGGACGACATGCATATTTAAAGGAAAACTAACACTCCCGAAGACTGTGGCGTACACTAGCAAGGCCCCAACTGCCAATTCAATTGGTCTGCGGAAGTTCATCTCCCGCTCAACCAGGCTAAGTATGTATTTGTGAATCTGAGGAAGGGTGTTGACGGCCTAACCTGCACACTTGACGACTAAGCGCTATATCACACACCCGCGTGAATGACCTAGTTATACGCTCGCGCTGCGAGTTTTAGTCCGTGGACAAAAAGAAAAAAGCTCTATCGTAACTGGCTGCGCATGCTAACCTCGAATAAATATTTAGACACAGCCAGCAGCGAATGGCGAAGAATTTGGTAACTATGTTTAACAAGAAGAAGTTAACTTTAACTTTCCGAGGTGATTTTTCCAAGCTAAATACAACGAAGCGACGTATATCGGCTGCCAAGCAACGTTACTGCGCTATCAACTTGCTGTAATTAACCGTCCCTCAATTGAAGGAATATTAGGCTATTATCGACAACCCACACTGTGCATAGCAATTTGTGTGTGACTAGGAGGCAGTTACTTAGACAAAACTGACAGCTCCATGACTAACGAAACAATGAAACATGTGCCGAGAAGGGTTCAGCAAGGTGGCTTCGAAGATCCTTACCCCGTCAACCGCGGTGCTGGCAATGGCCGCCGTCATTTTGATGGTAACAAATTAGTCTGTGGTCCCCATATGTAGCTGAGCTTAGTGTTTACAGTTGTGATGCTTCACGCTAATCCACGCTCCCTTCGGTTTGCACATGCGATCGCAATAAGTCAGCTGAAGCCAGCACTTTGCGTTTACAAGCAATCATGTATCAGCTTAAGGCTGCCAATCATATAGAAGGGTGATTGTTCTCTTGCTCTGCTCCGTGAGCGTGTCTTGTCACACGCAATCCTACATATATCTAGGTATATCTGTTATTGTTAGTGGTACTGAAAGACAATGCGAAATGTACGCATCTACCTTTATCATCCTCTATTCAAGCTCACAAACTTCGGCAGTTTAGGTTTGGCCTTAATGTTTTAATCAGTCCATTTTTCCTTCTTGTGGTTTTGTAAGCATAAATTTCCGTGATTATCCGTGCTTCATCTTATTCACAATTTGAATGTATTGTCTTCAGCCTACACAAGGGATTTAATAAAATTTGTGGTATTGCCTGAATTAAATGCACGCAATCCGTTAAATTTTCAGTTAAGAAATTGCAGTTTATTGAGCATATTATATATATATATATATATATGGATATGCCTGTATCAAGTTAAAGTGCGGATATATGACCTATAGGATTACTGAAACTCTAAACAGAGGATATGAAAACGGCAAGTATAGTATGATACAAGGATAGCGAGATACATATATATATATAAATATATATGTATACATTCATATGACATTTGTATTGTACGTTTTTTAATCTACTGTTTTAAGATTTAACAACTCCATGGTTAATTATGCTGCACTTTTTATTACTATTATTATTATTTATTATTATTATTAATTATTATTAATATTAATAATATATTAATATAATATATATGATAATATAATATATATGTAATAATATAATATAATATTATTAATTTATTCTAAAATTTGTTATCACAGTATTTATGGGCCAGTGGGATGCATTCTCTGATATTGGTGCATAAGTCCCATTCTCTAGATCGTCTAACCATGCACACGCCATTAGAGCATCCGCAAAACAACTCGTTGTGCCGCTGCCCACGTATCTGCTACCACAACGAGATTAACCGTGGCATCATATAAATTATCCCACCAGTTTGTAACGCGTCTTTACTCATTTGGAATTGTATCATATGTTTAGCTGTTAAACTCAACATCCTTACAAAATTGTGCTCGCCGTGCATAAATTCGTCTAGCAAATATTTCAACAGGGCACTGGCATTGCGAGTATACACGACATAATTGGATGCTACTAAGGGTTCGCGAAAGAGTTAATTTAACTAAATGTTTTGGGACTATAACACGCCCATGTTCGCCATGGTAGGACTGATTCAGTAAATGCATATCTTAAACTGTCACAAGATATAGAAAAGTAAAAATGTTTAGGGCCCAAAACCAGTAGTAAGTGTTAAAATAATGCGCATAAAACTTCCCTAGTTAAAATTCGATACACGAGCATACGGAAGGGCTTGCTTGCGATTTCCACTTTTCACTGCAAAAGGACTGATTGCACACTTGTCCGTAACTATAATATAGACCCAGGGATTAAGGAATTCAAACCAGTTTGTTCAGTCGAAATTTATATCCGCTAGAAAGCAAACACCAGCCACAATGAATGCTTTGGGACCTCCGCCCCGACTGCTGAACATGAACAACGAGGATCAAAATATTTGTTACAGATGGATACCCAGAGTTAACTTAATAGGAAACTATTATTCAAAGGCGATTTAAGCAGGTAAAATTAATAGGCCTTGAGGCGTTGCTGCAATTAGAACTTACTATGCAGATAAATGTGTCATCATCAACAAAAACAAATGTCCGCCCTAACATATACCGAAGAAATTTTGTCCTACATGCGCCAACCTTCATAGTGTTCGCAAAGTGACCTGTTATTGCCGAGGCAGTTACAAGGGCGGAAGCACCAGGTCATTGTATTTCCAGGTGAGGAATTTTGTACAGAATTGGATTATGCTTAATATGGGCAAACATCCCTACACCCACAACCCAGCACTTGTGTTAGCATCTGGAATCACCTTTGAATAGTCATCTATTTCATTCATCGCCAGAAAACAACTTCGACCGAGGTACAATATTCTACTGCGTTAGTACAATCGTTGTCTTCTCCAAAGTACTGGGAATCTCGCCATTATTCGAATAAGGATATGGCAGTTTGCACACATGTACACATGTGTTTTGCTCGATCTACCTCTTAACAGAGGACAGAAACGTTGCTTTTATTTTTATACACACCGTTTGGTATTGCTTCAAATCGGTTAATACTGTTGACACTAAAGTGAGGCAAAAATAAGCCAATATGCAAAAACTTGTCATTTCTCCGCCGTAAGTAAACGTATCATACTGACAAAACTCAACGATGCCAGCGTGAGCATATATGGATTTGATAATTAAATACGAATGCAACCACAGCAAGTTAGTGAACAGCAATTACTGGGAGAAAAGCTGATCATATTCAAAGCCGCAGCAGCGTGACTATAAAAAACACTGTTTTATTTGAACATCTGTGCATTGCGGTGCTAAATTATCTTACAAACGTATTAATCAACGCGTTAGCCCATGAGCAATAGGCCCCTTGATCTAAGGCAGGTCAGTCAACAACCATTTAATGAATCCAAACGAGAAGGAAATCGATTAATTGGTGACATTTTTGTAAGCAGCAAAAAGAACTACCAATTCGGATATGGTTCAATTGATCCTAATGACGGAGGTAAAATTTAAAGTAAAAGTAGGTCGAAATAGAGATGGCGCAAGCGGAATGCACACACACAGTTAGTAATCGAAAGAAAAATAAAATCGGGTTTCTTACCGTTGGGCCAAGCCTTTCTCAAATATTGTCGTGCCATCGTGACCAAGGCGTCAGCGTTATAATAATAGGTCATGAGTTTCAACACCGCTCAGGCTCTCGCTATCTGATTTTTTCGAACGAAGACAAAACCAGTTAAAGGGTGTCATTGTTAGGAGGAGGAACACCGAACAACCTCCAAATCGGACGTGGTCCATGTGATCGCAATGATCTATATCTACTTCAAATTTAAATGACTTATGAATGGAGACTGACAATTCGTAATGCAAATGCACAGCGTGTATTCCAACCCAAGCTTGAAAAGCGTACCAATATGCCAAGGGCTTTTACGAATATCTGGCACACAATCACCGAGTTTTAACCCAAATCAGAAGATCTAAATCGGATTTGTCCCAAAGAGGAAGAAGCCGGTTTTGTGGTGTCAGATTTGGGAGGAGCAATAGCGAAACACCTCCAATTCGGATACAGTATTTGTAATTGTAATGACAGTGGTTAATTTCAAAATGATCCAATGTCTGTCGAGTGATTGTGTGTCGCAATCTAACCCTACGGCAGTTAATCAAAATCCAGTTTTGAATTTCTTAGAGCCTTAGGCATCAAGTCCTTATCCCAAATACACTAGGCCAAATAATCCATCGCATCGCATGCTAATTCCATCAGATGTGTCTGAATGAGTACGAAAACTATTATGTACTCATGAGTATTACGAGGTGTCAGTGTTGGGAGGTACAAGACGGAACCCATTATGTCCAGACACAGTCCATGTGATTGTAATTACCATGGTCTAGATCTAACTGTAATGAGGTTTGCATAGATAGTGAGCAGTCGATATCCAACAAATTGCAGGTACCAAAATTCAAACGTCAATATCGTGCCCCAGTTGCAAGCAGTCATATGGAATCTTAGACTAGTAGTGATTCACACGTCAGCATTTAACAACGAGGCACTTAAACACCAGCTCTGGCTCTTTCCATCTGTTGATTGCAAACGAGGACGTAATCTGTTATGAGCTGTCAGTGTTCGGAGGAGCATCACCTAATCACTTTCAATTCGGACAGTTTCTTTTTGCTCGAAATGACGAATGTCTAATTATTAGTGAAACAAAGTGTGTATAGTGATTGTGTGTTGAAATGCAACCATAAAGCGGGTAATCCAACTCCAATTCTGAATTACTTACAGCCGTGTTGCTTAAGGATCATAAAGCCATAACGATCATGCTGTCTGCATTAAAACATTAGGTTATGAGTTCCCCACCAGCCTAGGTACTTGCCAACTGTTTAGTCCAAACGAGAGCGGAATCGGTTATGGGGTGCCAGTATTGAGAGAAACAACACCGAAGCGTATCCTATTTGAACGCGGTCAATATGAGTTTAATCTCCGTGGAATACATCAGAGTGAAACGAGTGATCAATACAGATTGTGCATGCAGAATCCAACCAAATAACGTGTACTTTAAATCTATTCTTAAATATCTTATCAATGTGCCAGGCATTTCCTACCGATATTTGTCCCATTGCAATTCAGGCGAGTTACTTCAAGCACTAATCGCCGAGTTCAACCAAGGCTCAGGCAATCTCTTTATGTTGATTTCAGACGTGTAGGAAACACTTATGGGTTGTCACTGTTAAGAGGAGAAACACCGATTTACCAGCTTGCATACTGTCCTTATGATCGTCCTTACCCATGTATATAACTAATGGAACCGAGTTATATAATTCGCCTAGGGTTGCAATCCAAACACACAACGGGTACTACAAACTTCTCTTTGGATTCCTTACCGCTGTGTTATGGTAATTACGGATTTAGCCTTTGAACGTGGGGCCCCAAATCCAACCCAGGTCAGACTATATTCATCTGATGACTTTCAACAAGGAAAATACCGGTTTTGTGGTGTTAAAGTCAGGAGTAGCAACACAGAACAACCACCAATTGGGACACAGTCTCCGTGCGCGTGAGTAAGAAGGTCTAGAGCAAAGTGAACCGTGGTCTGAATATATATTGCGTGTATCGCAGTCCAACTACACAGAGTGCAATAGAAATCCAACTTTGTATTCCTACCACTGTGACAAGCGTTTCTTACAGATATTAGTAAAATAGTGATGGAGGTATCACATTTTAGCCACTAGGTCCCGAGTTCTGCCTAATCGCGTGTTATGACCATCTGATAACCCAACAGATGACGAAATAGGTTACGTGGTCTCATATTGGAATGAGCTGTATCTAAACTCCTCCAGTTTGGAGACGGTCCAAATGATTGTAATTACAGATGTGCACATCAAACTGAACCGAGTTTTAAATTGAAATGGCGTCTTAAAATCTAAACACACAACGGTTACTCAAAATGTAACCTTGGTATGCTTTAACGATGTACCAGGCGCTGCTTACAGATCACAGAGCCAAGGGAATCAACGCGTCAAGTTTTGAGCGATAGCAACGAGGAGAAAGTAAGCTCAGGATATCTCGGTCCGAAGAGGCGGAGAATAGAAGAAAACGATAATGGGGGCACAGTGATCGGGAGGAACAATGACGAAACGCTACCAAGTTAGACACTATTCGTGTCCTACTAATGACCAACCACTACTTCCTGTTGAAGAGAGCTATACGTAGGGATTGCTTGTTGCAATCAAACCAGACATTAGGTACACAAAACAAACTTTAATTTTCTCACCGTTGTGCCAAGCGTTTCTCACGGATCATAGTGTCATCGTGATGGAGGCGTTAGCCTTAATTTGCTGGGCCACAACTGAATCCAGTTGCATCTAATTTTTCCGATCGAGGCATAAACATTTTATGGAGTAACATTGTTAAGAGTATCCACAACGGACTGCATCCAATTCGGACACCGTTCTTATAGTCATAATGACCGAGTTTTACTTTAAGTGGAACGGAGGAAGGAATAGAAATTGCGCTTTTGGAATCCTGACAAACATCATGACTTATAAGACCAACGTTGTTTAGAGTAGCGACGAACCAAGAGTTTCTTAACATTATTTGACCCAGCGCGGTTTAGACGATAACATGTAATCACTTATCACTCAGTACATACCATGCTCAGACAATGTACTCCCGTTATTCCATACGATTATGGGAGCAGAAACACCGAACTATCTCCAATTTGCACACAGTCCTTGTGCTCATCATGAACCAGGTGGTATACAATGTGAACCGAAGTGTGTATATGGAGTAGTTTTTCAATCCGAACTAACAGTGGGTACTTCAAATCCCACTTGGTATTTCTTATCGATCTATCAATCGTAGCTTACGGATCATATATCCATGGTGATCATGACCTTAGCCTTTAAATACTACGTCACGATATCTAACCCAGCTCAGTTGATTTCGATAATATGAGTCAAAAAAGGACGAAACGTGTTATGGGTGACAGCGTTTGGAGGAGTAAGACTGAATAACATCCAATTCGGACAGAGTCATTCTGTTGGAAATATCCAACCTCTACGTCCAAGTGAACGAATGTCTGCATAAAGATTTCGTATCACAATCCAGCTGCGCAACGGGTACTCCATATCCCACTATGAAGCTTCTGCCACTTTCCCAAGCGTAGCTTGGGTATATTAGAGTAATAGTGATCCAGGCGTCAGTCACAAACCTTTAGGCTCCTAGTTTTACCCTTATAAGGCAATGTCCATCTGAGCCCATGCGCGGAAGATATCAGTTTTGTGTTGCAAATGTCTGGTGAATCAACAACGAAACAAAATCCAATTTGAACACTGTCCATTTTATTGTGATGACTATGCGCAACTTCAAAGTACTCCGAGGTCTGAATAGAGATTGCGCGTAACAATCAAACCAAACAGGGTTTATTTAAAGTTTAACTTAAAATTCCATTCCTACGACGAGAGCGTTTCTCACGGAGTCTTAAACCAAAGTGATGAAGGCGTCGGTCCACAGCCAAGAGACCCCGAATTGCACTACAGCTCAGGCTATCTTCATCTGTTGAGCTAAGCTAAGATTAAGCTGGATATCAGTCGTCATTTTATGAGGAGCAACACAGAATCACCCGCAATTAGGACACCGCCCCTGTCATCGTAAAGAATGACTTACATTTCCAATTGAACGGTGGAATTAAAGGGCATGCGTGTCGCGATCCAATCACACATCAAGTACACGAAATCCAGGCTAGCTTACCGAACAACCTCATCGTGGTGCCAGCTGAGTTGTTCAAGGTTAACCCGTTCCAGCATATTATTCAGCGGCAGTGTTCCAGGACCTGGTGAGTTTTCATCTGGCAAGAGATCTCCCTATAAAAAGCCACATATGTCCGTTTAACAACACAGTGACTTAGCCGATTTGACTTGCCACTAAATTAAGTCACTGCCGCTTGCGTCACAGAGGCGAAGCAAATTAATGCTGGAATTATGGGGATCATTGGGACCCTGTTTGGCAAACCCAAATACGAAAGTCTCATGAAATGGAAAATCAATCACCTGCTCCCAAGGGGCGAGATTCCTAGCATTCATTCCGTTGCCTTGCCATTCGGCCATTCTGCCAAATGCTTGTACCGGTATCACCTAAGTAAACACACTACTTCGGCTTGGGCAACTGGGTGTTATCTCGCTCTTTGGAGAAACCTTGGACTTATTTGTGTTGTATTGTGCTTTTTAACTATACCTGTACCTGGTTTTGATGTATCCATGTCAATTCGTGGGCTGTTGCCCATAAATAAATATATATATATATATATATATATTTACACAACTTGCATGCATACGGATCTTAGAGGTGTAGTGATCTAAGAGTCACTTATTGACTATTTGGACGCGAGTAATACCCGAGCTCGAGTTTCCTTTATCCGATGATTCCAAAACGGGAAGAAACCGGTCTTATCGTGCTACTTTAAGAAGAAGCGTCACTACGCCCCCGGAAATCCAACACGGCCCTTTTGTACGTAAAGACCGAGGCATTAATCAAGGTGAAACGTGGTCGGAACATAGTTTGCTTGTTCCACTCCTTATACAAATATGGTAGTAACTATATTATATAATATTCCTTACCTCGGTATCACGCGTCGCTAATGCATCTTACATTTAAAATGAGCACGGCGTCAGCTTTTAGATATAATGCAACGATTACCAACGTAGCTCAGGCTACTTTCATCTGATGAGTCCAACCGTGGACGAAACCGCTTATAGGGTGTCTGTGTTTGGAGAAGAAACCCCGAATCAACTCCAATTCGGAGCAGCAAATCAACCACAAATCAGGTACTCCAAACCTAAAATGGAATTCCTCAACGATTTTAGTGCCATAGTGATAAAGTCGTCAGTAGTTATCTAGTAGGCCACGTGTTTCTACAAAGCTCTGGCTATCTGCGTCTGATGAGTCTAAAATTGGACGAAACCGGTTATCAAGTGTCAGTGTTGGGAGCAACAACACTCATCCACCTCAAACTCGGACACGGCCAATCTGGTCGTAATGACCGGGTTGTACATCAAAGTGGACTGCAGTACGTTTAGTTACTGCGTGTCGCAATCCAATCACGAAGCAAGTATTCCAATTCCGACTTTGAATTCGTTGCCCCTATAACTAGCGTTGCTTATGAATTTTATAGACATAGTGATCACGGCACCAGTTTTTAAGCACTACGCCGGAGTTCCACACTACGCGGGCAATCTCCGCCTGATTTTCCGAATGCGTAAGATGCAGGTTCTGGCTTGTCCGTGCTAGTAAGAGCTCCACAGTACCACCACCAAATCGGACAATTTTCTTGTGATCCTTGTTACTGGGGTGTGTTTCAAAGTGTACCGAGGTCTGAAAAGAGATTGCGTGACGCAATACAATTAAAAAGCGCGTACTCCAAAAAAGTATCAAATTCTTACTGCTGTGCAAAACGCTGCTAACAGGTGATAGAGCTATAATAGTTTATGCCTCATGTTTAAACCATTGGACACGCTTTTTACATCAGCTCCGGCTTTCTTCATCTGATGAGTCCAAACGATAACGAGACATTTTTTGGCCTTACCTTTTAACGTGGAGCATAACTATGACATTTCTAATTCGGAAACGGTCCTTGTGATCGTAATTAAAAAAATCGACTGAAAGTGCGCCGAGGTAGCTTTTATTATTTATTGTTGAACAATGTCCGAAGGTGGTTTAAAACCTAATGGCATTTCATGCGCGGCCGTGCAAGCCAAACTGCGATTCTTACACCGTAACCCGGACTTTGTTACTTATTGATTACGCTGCAGCTTCAACAAACAATTAACAACCAGCATTTCGCGAGATAAAATGCATTCATATTATTTCGTGAATTTCCCAACTACAGTTTAAAATTACAGTGGAAGTATTTAGTGAATGCTTGTGACACGTAATCAATAACGCTATCGGGGTCATCGCTTCCAGTGACAGATCTTTACCATGGCAAGGCTTAGCTGGACACGAGGTCCAATTGCTCGCACAGGTGGGTATCAGACGCGGGATTGGGGAAGCCTCTGCAAACCGGAGCATTGTTAGATGGTTCTGCTTACTGACGATCTTAAACCTATAAAAATTGCGAAATCTAGTTTAAGGTGAGGATATATTCATTCGAAATCTAGCATGACGTGCTAGAACTAAAAAGAAAAATCCATAATTGATAAAATGCGAAAACCACACAAATAGGGGTAAGTTGACGGAAAAACCATTCATTATGTACGCTCTCGTAACTCAAAACTCCCACGCATGTGCGGATTACCGAAGTTTCAAAATTATAAAGCTCATTGCGTCTCATTATCTCATTGGTTGTTGCTCCGAACCAGAAGAAAGCAAGATAATTAGCCAAAGTTATTTAGCCTATCAGATTACATGGCTGTACGTATTTGAAAGACAATTTTGAACAAGATGAGAGTATTTTGCAGAGACTACATGCGAATGACAAATGCATGCTGTCTATCGACGTAAGTTCACTGTTCACAAATGTCCCTCTGGAGGATGTATTCAAGATCATAGGTAAACATGCCAGAAAGGTGGGTTTTCCAGCACACCTTTTAAAGGCCCCACTCCGCATCTGCACAAAGGATGCTTCATTTAGATTTGATGGTAACCGCTACCGGCAAATCGAATGCGTAGCGATGGTCAGCCTGCTTGGATATATTCTACCCGATATCTCCAATAGTCAAATATGACGAACCAGAGAAAAGCACAGTTATATATCCGGTCGTCGATACTGCACGGAAGGCGGATATCATGTTGGACGAATTAAACCGGTCATCCGGAAATCATTTTCACCCTGGAGAGAGAGTGGATTTGTTTCACATATTGAATGCTTCCTAAAAGAGAAGATCATAGAGATCGCTAATACAGTCGATTTATCACAAACCCAACTGGACAGGGTAGTACCTAATATTTAACGGTTACTGACCAATGAAACATAATTAATTCTTGGTTTGCGCCTGCTTCACAAGTGTGCACCGGATCTCTTCCGAAGAGTCGATCCCGAGTGAATTGCAGCACATTGCATCAACACTAGGCGATAACGGGTACCCTAATAAATATGTTAGAAATATACCGAGAGGA
>CALYDF020000983.1:0-18035 GCA_944474145.2 Dicrocoelium dendriticum | reverse complement strand
GAGCAAAACCATTTGAAAACCAAAAAACATATACAGACCTTGTCGCTTTGCAGGCCTTGTATATTACTAGGCACACACTGCCCTTTTCCATTTTGCAATACAAATACACCCGTGCGGTTAGATGCCTCTTGGGTTTGCTTTCTGTTGGATCTCTGCACCACAACTGGAAGCACTGCGAAAATCCTGCTCAACCAGCTACTTGAAGCTCACTAACTATACCGCACAAATACATTTTTCGATTCCATAACGTAGGGAAGACACGGTGGAGCCAGTTAAAGCCCCATTATACGGTTCTACCCAGCAGCTGCAACAGGTTTCACAATATGGTTTCGCAGAAGGCAGGCCCGCAACAGATATTCCTCACGTAAATCGAAGGACTACATACACAGTCCCTTCTGGTTGAGGGCTATGTAGCAGTCTGGGGATTCCCCAATTTGCCTGTGAAATATTTTAACCAAAATTATTTTTTTACAGCTAGAAGTAAGATGCGGATTGATGAAATTATTGTTGAGTTCGATTGTTTCAGTTGAGCATCGTCATTTTGCTTAGCGCGTATTTCGGTAGCAAAGCGCGACTGTCCTGTTTACTATGCATTCTGCGTTTCGCTAACTAGCTGTGTGCGAACGCGTCGTTTGTTTATAGATAAGCAAGCAGGCACCGTTTTGCAATACCAATAATAGTTTAATTTACTCACTCTGTTTTCTGGAATTGCTCTCCAGGCCCCTGCAAAGTGCACCGCGCAGAAGTAAATATAATCAATAATAAATAACGACAAGAAGGAATATTTAAATTAAACAAGAAAAAATGGTACTTGCCTAATTGGAAGAAAGAAAAATATCCCTAAACCATACACAAGGACAAACACAAGTTTATTTGCTTTTGCAAAACAGGGTCCTGAAATTCAAGGCTCTGTCGTAATATTTCGAAACGACGCGCGTAATCGCACAGGAGTATTTGAATACAAGTACCTTCGGACTGTGGAGACTAAATTCAATTGACTACAGAAAGGATAGGACTGATAAAGCAGGAACAAAACCAAATTTAGCACAGCAAATTACGGCATTGACAAGTTTGGAGTGAGACGCATGCTAACAATGTCACAGTAGATGTGGGATAAAAACAAGAAAGAATAATTCATAACTGATCAGCGACAAAATTGTACATGACAGCTAAGAGTCGTACCTTGTGGGCACAACTAGTCTGAGGGAGCGGAGCGATGAATACCACCAGTAGATTATAACTACATTATGCAGCCAGGAGCTTAATGGATGCTCGCTCATTAAAAAAGGTTTACAGTTAGGAGGTGCATTAACTTTGGCTTAACTTTGATAAAGCTATAGACAAAGCGCCTCTAAAAGATCAGCCGTTTTACCAAGCCAATTCATTTGTATGAGAAATGGTCTTAGAACGCCAAGTAGACCATGCTCTGCTGTGCACTCCGCTACAACGCTAAGGATAGTTCTGCAATTGCAACCAGAGCAGTTTTCAATGACACCTTCAATGTCAATATTCCCAATGGGGGTCAGCTGACATACAAGAAAATAGTATCTCAGCCATTTTATCTCACTGACGCTCCTTACTGCAACCACTTATGTGGTTTGCCAATTTGTTAGTATTTCTATTGCCAACCTGCGGGACTCGTTAAGTGTATGCTTTTTTTACTCGTCATATACCATTGTTACATTGTTCCATTAAACGCCCACAAACGTATGGCTAACTTTATGGCTGCCTTTCATCAGCCTGGAAATGGTCCATTGAAATTTTTCTTGATCTAACGGTCTCAGCATGCGAGGCTTTTCACCACCCACATCACTTTCTATACCTATCATAATGTCATCTAAAAAACATCAAAATCCACAACGTGTTACGAAAGTTACAGTCCACATGCAGCAAACTTACGATACTTCCAATTTAAGATGTCTAACATAGCCACTGTAAATAGAGTAATGCACAAAACGCGATGAACAACAAGGCAACATCTGTTGCGTCGTCAGGGTCATCGCACCTAAATACCCGCAGGACAATATGATATTGAATATGATCATACGACACGAGGTCGGTACATACATGGTTTTCATGAGGTTTTGTGGTCTAATGAAATGAGTACTCAGGGGCATAGTGCAAACGGACTGCGATCAGCAAGATCCACATTTTGTTATCTTGGCGCCATTTCCTCATCTGTAGGCAAAGAACAAGGTTGTGCCAAGAGTTGCGCACTGTGACCCGGTAGCCAAAGAGGTAGATGTATCGGCTACTATTCCAAAGGTCGCGGGATCGAGGCCTGCTGTCTCCACCTGATGAGATGAAATTACATCGAAACGCGTCGTGGTTGTGCTGTGTTTTCTGTTGGGCAACACCCAATTTCCATCTGCTTTGAGTACGGTCCCAGTGATCGCCGTGACTAGCGTTCACTTCAATGTGAACCATAGTCCATTACATTGAGATTGCGCGTCGCAATCCAATCACACAACGTGTAGTCCAAACTTGACCCTCCAATTAGCCGCCTGAATCGGTTTGCTAGGAAACATTCAACCCACAGTTACCGACTTCATGCTAACAGCTGAGAGTGTTTCTCACTTGAATCCAAAGAATTGAGTTGACACTAACCTTTGTCAAATGGATGACAGGATCGTATTCAACGTCACAGAGTTTTCTCTGCAGGCTAACATTAATGGTGCGGAAATCGCCAATTCCACTTAAAGTCCGTATTTATTTAAGCTACCAGTCGACACTTTCCATGATTTTGCGAGTTTTTAGAACCCAGAAGCAAAAAGCTTGCGGCTGCTATACACCACGTTCCGATTTGACAGCTTCAACGACTACGCGAACGCCACTGCCCCACTATCAATTTACAACTGCTTAAAATACCCTCATCGCAATAGGCTTACATCATTTAATGTCAACTTTTCACAGTTTTATGGAATACCGCCCCGCACCAGATCGCCGCACCCCAGGTTTGAGCTCTACTTCTAGGTAACGTTAAACGTTGAAACATAGTCTACCGAAAGTTAACTTGCATCAGCATTGGCTTGCCATTTTCCGCTTTTCACAGTTTTTGAATCTAATGTATCCATCGCAACACCTGACCAATCATTGGCAATAAACCTCCTTACCACAGCTAACTCTCTGGAATAAAAACCCATTAACACCTTTTAAGCCCCGAAGTAAACAATGTCGCACCCCCTAAACTATAAGACCTTAGCACCACTAGCCAATGTCAATTTCTTACTTCCCAATTAATCCCACAGTGCACATGAATATTTGCATCTGCGGCTCTACATGATAATCCTCTTTTCGCAGCAGTCTACCCACCGGACCAAAACGTTGCATTAAATACCTTTTCCCTACTCTCTGGCCCCCGACATTTTCAGGGAATCCAGTTGCATTCCTACAGCCTCTACAACTCCTTACCTTATCCAGCTTCAGCACACGTACGGTACGTAATTGCAGGTTTTATTCAGGAAAACCATTTACCACAATTCCAACAAAGACTGCTTTGATATACACGTCCTGCTTCTTCGTTTCTTCTTGCCTCAGTACATCCATATATGCACGCAACTTACAGCTGGAGTTTTATGTACTTCCCTTAAATGCTCGCTCTCTTATGACTAAAATGCATTCGCTAGGCTACACTGTCAGTTTACTAAACCCCCAGGCAATCGTCCTCAAAACCTTTGCTCAGTGACAAGACCAACTACTAGTACCTTAACATGAGCAATGAAATCCACGTATCTGACCGCCGCAACTCTAGGAGAGGGGATATATAACCTATACTGACGCTATATTTGCTCTGTACCCCGTCACCGAACCGGTGCCTAAGGAGTTTAAGGCTAAACTAGGACAATTGATGAGGTCAAAAATAAGTCACTACATTGATAAAATTTACTTCCCTCTCTACTGTAACAGCTATGCCTTTAGCCAAATATCATATGTATTACACATCACTTAGTAGTATTCAGCCAATTACAAACTTATCAACGGTGACTTCAACATACCTATAATGTTTGGCGGCATCGCATCTTCTCACGCAAGCTTCTACAGTCCGTTTATACCGTCACTAATTGGGGTATGGTCCAAGCAAATCTTATCGCCCAAAAGAAATACCAAACGACTTCACATTCTCGTTAGGCGTTCCCGCCAGGACTGCTAATTGAATAAAATGTCTGCAAGCTAGTGAACATAATATGGTGGTTTTGATCTCTACCTGTATCAAAGAGACATAGCACCCTTCAAACAGTCAATTTACAGCAGTTAATATCGCGAGGTAGATGGGTCGACATTTGCAACCCAAATATTATGTACCTAGCTTGAAAGGTGTTTCGTTTCACGTGACCCGGGAGAAGCATAGCAATTATAAACTAAATAAATAACTACATTTTATTCGAAGATAAGAGGCAAAAGATTGCAGGCATGATCAATTGATTGACGGAACTACAAAAACACTGTGAGCGTTGGTTCATCAAATGGTGTTAGCCAAAAGCTTGGCTAGAAGAAGGGTGCATACTTCTTGCATTTTAATGATGCAAAAATGTTGCTAGTATATAACCTGGTCTCAACAAAATTGTCTCATAACTCGAAATGCACATTCTAGAATGTAATAACCCTGATAAATCACCGATTATACAAAGAAAATTAAGCAAACTACCTAGGGACAATGCAAATACCCGTGACAACGCCTTCTTATAATTCCACATTCCAACCAGAAACATAGAACTGCAGCGTTCTGAACAACTCCGCGTTAAACAAACTAAATTGTTCTCTGTCAGTAAAAACTAAACGATCCGATTTACATGCATGACTCTTAATGGCGAGTGAGAAGGCACCTTATTTCCCTATCTAACTCGTCTTTTATGGAAGATTCGGCACTCATTAACAACGCCTTTATACATCCTTCCTGTGCATTTATCAAATGAGAAACCAACGCGCCGTCATTATCTGCACTTAACGAAAGTAAAAGTTATTTACTTATCACAATCTAAATCTATATACCGGACATCACAAAATCCAAATGGCCCTGCAAAGCGTTCTTACTGCGCAGGTCCTGATGGCATGACAGCAGCATGGCTAAAACCCAGAAACCCTGGCATTCCTTTTCTTTCGCAACATAGCTTAAACCTATACATGCATTTAGTCGTGCTCCATCTTACCGGAAACAGCCATGGTGGTCCCAAGCCATACAAAGCTCTAGTAGGAAAACGTAGTCAAATAATACTGGCGTATTCACATATTCATACTCTTAAGGTCAAAGATAAATCTGTGAATAAACAGTCGTCAGACTGCTTTCTATCACGGAATCACATACGGAAGAAGTAACGTAATCCATTCCTTCCAATCTTGCAAGCTTCACCTTCTCAATCACATTAGAGCTTTTGTTAACGAAAGTGAAACCTACGCATTTATCTTTATTTACGGTCAGAATGTCAGTGATATAAGCCTAGCGTTCGTTCATTGTTCAACTTCAGCAGCTAACTTTTGGACTAGGAGAATTTTGCGTTTGACAAATGATATGGTCGAACACGCACTACATAACGCGAGTATGTTTATTGGCAGAAAGGTTGAACGTAGTCCGGAGAGGTCTGTGTATTTTCGTAGACTGGGGTGATAGCGGAGATGCCAGGATCCTGTCACATGGAAGTACATAACACGCGGAGGTTTTTGTAAGCATGGTAATCTACAACGAAATCAATCAATCGACACATCGAACTGGACGCAGTATACGCCAAACTACTGGCGAACGACCGTCAGCTCGATCGATTGAATTCGGCGGAACATGGAACCAAACAACCAGACCTGATAACATACTCGCTCATAAGAGTAAACGGATAAAGGTCGCAAAACACAAGTCGGAGTGGATAAGTACAAAGATCATCTGCTCATCAAACAAGCTGAACGCGGGTCGGTCGCAACCAATTGGATTGCTCGTCTCTACGGTCAGGCACGACGGCATAAAAACGCACGCACATCCCGCTCAACGCACTCTCACCGCGGTTTCTGTACGCTACTCTAGGCTACTGCACGCCACGCAACTACGCACTGATGATGTCACTTCGATTGGCAATGAAACGCTTGCAATAGAATAGCGAAGCTCATCGAACAGTTCAACAGCCATCTGAACAACCTGAGCTGCCAGTCATTAATTCCCTAGAAGTTGTCGTTTATTAGAGTGACATCAAGCTGAAGTATTAGATTTTATTAACTCTAGTTCCTTTTGCCGCCTTGTCCAGAAGCGCAGTCGCAATACAAAACTGTGTGCCTACTAGTAGAATGACATCCAATGCAGCTGTTTGGAATTTTGCCGGAAGGTTTTCCGAGTTGGTCAGCCGTCAAACACTTTTCAGCTTATGTCAGTTCCGTGTCAATTTCCATCACTAAAAGAAGATGTGAATGTGCATTATACCATTTGCATTAAGTGGCATGAATCCCGTTTGTCAAGTGTTAACAAGACGCAATCAAACATTGTGCACACTAGCGCCCATGCCAACAGTATGGATAATATGGTTAGCCCACAGATGTGTCCTCCCTATCGGCGGACGCAAAATCCGAAATTTGACTTTTTGGTTGCTTTTTAAGAACATCGATACGAATCTTGTGTTATAATATACCTTTCAAGTAATCTTTGTTTTACACTTCACTCATGAAAAAAGTTTCGGCAGGAAGTTTTCGTAACCGCTGCCCTTCAGGCTCAAAACCTGAATGCAATGGAAGATTCAGTTTGGGTTTCTTCCGAAGTTCATGGGCTTTCGCTTTTTCTCGGCTGTATCTAAAGGGCGCCCGATAGTTGGTTCACTAAGGAGAACGCCTTTTTGGAGGCATCTGAACAACTCTCGCATCTCCCGTACCAATGTAAACTGATCGTCGAGGATTTAAACGTGCCAGATATCAACCGGCATACACCAATCGCAGAAGCATGGTATGCAAATCTAGTTGCCTCTATAAACTTGGAAGGATGGACTCAGCATGCTTCTACACCGACTAAAAGGGAATATCTTCTGGATGTGGTTTTCAGTGGATATCCCGGAAGTGAAAGCAGGAGTGGCCGAAGAGCCCCCAAGAAGTGATCACAGAGTAGCTCATTGTTAAATAAAGTTGAAGTGCAGATCTGCACGGACAATCAACCATAATCCGGTAGCGGTTCGTTGGCAATATCACTCTATAAATCAGGCTATTATTTCAACGCACTTAAAAGTAAGATCCCGGAATGTATTCTTTCTTATTGATTCCGCAGATGAATCAACCAAACTATTTTGAAAATTGTTATCTGTCCTGGAGTTAACAGCTCCCGTACCATGCTCAAAGGAAGAACCTCTAGGGTACGGAATTTACCGTCAAACACTCAAGAAAATACGAAAGTTGTGGAGGAAATACTGTAGTGCTATAAAGTTCGCCTATGTAATGAGGGCGAACCATTTGGTCTTAGAACTATCAAACTAAATGCGGCTACATCAGATCCGTTAAAAGTGTAATGCACTAGGGTGCAGGAGCAATTGTTGTGCGCTCAATGGTCTACTAGGACCTAGAAACTTGATGGACGCTAGTAAGATATGTGTATAGGAACTGGTGGCGACAGTACTACCAGTGATCAGCGAATTATGTGTGAACTGTTTGACACTTATTTCAATGAGACACTTTGTATTGAGAGGGTACCTGTGACCGAAGAGCCGTTACGAATGACCAAGGAAACACTGAACATTGTTTAATTCGACCTTAAAGTATGCGGTCTGTAATACCAGCAATGAAGCCGTCATTAAACTCTGGTCCATGTGGAATAACACACGTTTTAATAAAAAATGATGGTGAAGATATTCCCTACATTCTTCTGAAAATTTTTACCATATCCATGACTCGTGATGAGTAGCCTAAAGGTTGGAGTCATACATTATTAAGCCACGTCACAAAGGTAGATCGATGCAAGCTGTTTGCAATTTGTGCCCGAGAAATCCACCTCCATTATGTCTCGTTTAATGGAGAAACTAGTGAAAAAGGAAGTTTTAGGTTATCTGCACAAGGGAGGGGTCATCTATAAGTTGCAGCATGGGTTCCTCACAGCACGACCCTTTGCGACATGCCGATTAGCTTTTTTGACCTTATCACCGAAGCCATGGATTCTGACAAAGCGGTAATAAAATGGTATCTTGATATCGAGTTGAATCGAATTCCTCATCGGCGCTTAATGAACAAGATCAGAGCTTATGGCATAGGACAGCCTCTGTTAGATTGGCGTCGATCCTATCTTAACCAACGTACGCAATCTGTTAAAATAGGAGGGGTTGAATCAACTACCGCAGACATTACAAGTGGTGTTATTCAAGGCCGCTCTTTTTCCTAATGTACGTAAACAACCAAGTTGACGTGGTAATACACGGTCGCAAGTTTCATTTTGAAGATGAGTCAAAAATCATCTATAGATTACACCAAATGACTTATTACTTGAACTAAACAAAATCCGCGAGGACATAGCAGTTTTACAGTCTTGGTGCCATAAGTGGCAGATGCAGTTCTCAGCCGTAAACTCTAGCGTCATTGTTCATAAATGCATCATACCCCCCGGAGCCTTAACTATTAATAATACCGTTACCAAAAGGAGCACTTTACCGAACAGGTACGTTTAGTGTAGCTATAGCACGACGGTTAGCCTGTCACATAAGCTGACATATTTACATTGGTGAACCAAAGTTAGAAGTTCACAGAATGTGGAATCGTCTGCAAATGAAATATTACACATTCATCTGCAACAGCTTAAGAAAATCGCAACGGATGTTACTGGAAATAAACAGATATTCAAGACTAAGAGACTTCTTGACTTGTAAAGGGCGACGCATCCATCTAAAAGTCTAACCGATTTGGTTGTGTCGCATGAACCTTAGCCTTTGCATTTCACATAAACTGGTCTACAAAATGGCGTTTAGTGCAGCTTCAAGCTTGCAACTAAGCATTGGATCAACATTCAACTTAGGTAATAAGAATAGCAATATTACACACCTAAAGTTCAGGAGAAAAGTGCGCACAAGTTTTTCCTTTTATTTTATATTGATCTTTGGAATAAATTGCTTACGAGCTCTAGGGAGTGTACGCATCCAGTACGCTTCAAGAGGGACATAGGAAACTTTTTCAGCATTCAAAACCTGAAGCGCATGCGTCATATCTGTGACAATGATGTAAACTTATTTGAATCAAACCCCGACGGCATCTAATTCCAACTTGATCCCACATTTATTCACAATTAAAAGACAGGTTTGACACTAGGTTTTAATTTTGCATACCTCGGCACTACTATATCGGGGATATCTTGCTCAGAAATGCCCAATCAGGAGGACGATCTAGGAGTGATTGTGTCTCATGATCACAAGTTAAACGAGAACCCCAGGAAGAGGGTCGCCGCTGCCTACAGAACGTTTCACGCTATAGGAAGAGCCATCTAACCCTTGACCACAGCACTCTTCAGACTATTGTTTGCTTCGCATGTGCGCCCAAGTTTCGAATACGGATTGCCTGCTGCGTAACCTCTCACCAAGTCTGAATGTGACATGATCGAAAAGGTTCAACAGCGTGGATTCAAATCCGTTCCAGAGTTGCGGGACTTACCTTATCCCCTACGGCTTCAAAGGTTGAACCTGTTCCCTCTGGATTATCGTCGTCGGCGCGGGGATATGATGTTCACTCGACGTATGCTAAGTGGTGAAATGCGGAGTGAGTTGCAACCGTTCTTACGTCTCAACACAGTGTGCAACTTGAAGTCACCGTTGGAAACATTTCAAACCGCGGTGACTCCGATCTGGCTCTATCCAACCGCGTAGTTAATGACTGTAACAGCTTGACGGAGGCCGTCATTGATGCGGAGACACAGGAAGGTTTCAAATGGCTGTTGGATTCCCACTTTCTGAGTACACAAGGATTTTGCAGCCCCAATACGACTGGAGCGGATGTCTGAAGAACACGGTTCTGCAATGATCGGGAAGTGAAGGAGCTGAAAAGGGAACTTCCTTATGTTCT
Source organism: Dicrocoelium dendriticum (assembly GCA_944474145.2). Taxonomy (NCBI): domain Eukaryota; kingdom Metazoa; phylum Platyhelminthes; class Trematoda; order Plagiorchiida; family Dicrocoeliidae; genus Dicrocoelium; species Dicrocoelium dendriticum. Next base: position 8,045 of record CALYDF020000983.1, on the reverse strand, counting down.
CTACCAACCAGTGAACTAATGAAACAAACAAGCAATTAGTCGATTACTCACCCACATGTTTTAAGCAGGGTCTACATCTAAGGCTTGGACAAACATTGAAATCGAAATATACCTGCAAAATATAGTCGATAAATAGCTAAATCATTGTGACAAAAATTAAAATGTTTTAACAAATAGGCGGAATGCGCACCACTGACCAACCCCGGTAGGTCGAAGCGCGTCTGATGCTTTTCCGGACTAGAGTATGCTATGTGGTTTATGAGCCACTGGGAGAAAAACATTTAAAATGATGTACGTTACTTTGTGAGCAAGTATTTCGTGACCGCACAAGAGACGACCTACCGAGGGTGGAAAAGATATATTAGTAGACCCTTGTAGCGAGAAAGTAATTTTTAGTAGTAAGCATTTTTAGTGAATGTTCGCTTAAAAACATTTCATTGGTGCGGTAAATGTAGATAACAATGCAGCTGATAACGAAAACACCAAACAATCAAATGTTTTATTTTTTTAATGCACTGTAACTCAAGAACAAGATTTACTCTGATAATTTTCCTCTGTTATATTTTCATTTTTAACTTGGTAGTCCTTAAGTTCCACGTTTGGATTAAAGCAAACGATGGAGCAAAATGCAATCTAACCTTGAATGTGTCGATCCGTTCTCGGAACACAATATCGAATTCCGATCAAACATTTCACGGAAGAGAGGAAATGGGACGAGTTGCATGTTGCCATCCCAAACAATCTCATGTTTGCTGACACCAGAACTTTATGTAATACTGCAGTTGAGTTCATATCATGCAATGTTCACTTGACCTTGAGGGCCACGGAAGAATAACTTTCTACGTCGTTGAAGTAACGTGTGAAAAATTTGTCTTACCTTAACGTCTTGTCCGCTTCACAAATATTTTTGTTTTAGCAACTTTTGTACGTGTACTTCTGCATATTTTTGATCGAAGTTCTTCGCACGCTTGCCTCAGCCTTTCGAGAAATATATCATTTATTTATTTATTTAACGGTTATTTGGGGAATGTGTAAATATTATTCAATCACCCACCGTTCAGTTTCGTAAGTTACTTTCCCTACCCATTTCATCACAAATCAACAAAGGTTCACTCATTCAACTCGGGATTACCAACTCTATCCAGTGGATTGCTAAGCGTAGGATTTATTCCATCGCCATATCACGTAAATCGACTTACCCATCTTGGAATATAATTATTCAGGAGGCATTGCCTTTTGGCTACTTAACCAAAGGTGTTGCTGCATTCGATGGAGCAACATCTGCGGTGTCCAACAAACATGCTTTGTTTCTTATAAGGTGGCGGGCCTTCAGATTCGGCCGTTGTTGTTGATAGTGGGGAATCCTGCTATGCCACGAAATTTGAACTGCACGCGGTGGAACAGAGAACGGCGGGCATTCAAACTAAAAATTGATTTACCACGGATTTCCGCTAAACAGCAAAGTATATGAGCATTTTCATGTTCTAAATGATAACTAAATATCCCGTTAAATCACACACGGAAGGGATTACTCCATGTGAGCCACCATAGTAAATAAATGTCACATAAGCAATGTGGCAGCTTGCTAATATCTTACGAGCACGAAATGAAGGAAAACTGGTACGCAATTAAATCTCGTAAGCAATGTTCCGCGAATGTGTGTCTTGGTGCTCCATCATAATCTAGAGTAATGTGTAATAATGACACTGGAATGCAGAGAGGTCTTCCTATAGATGTGAGAGCGAATAACAATCTAAAATTTTGTATGTCATCCTTACGCATTGGTCATCGCAATCCTCTCTATAGTATCAACTTAGTATATATATATACCCCTGAAAAGAGTACAAAGTCAGCGCACTCAGAATTAGAAGCCAGGCTGCTCGGCCGACAATCCGGCACGCTACCGCTACGCTATGTTGTTATGTGTGCCGGAAAAACGTCCGTCAAAGTAAAGTCAAAGTAAAGATTGCAGAAATCAAAAAAGTACATGCTTTTAAACTTACTTCAGGTTCACAAAGATGCATAACCCCATTTCAGCATTCAGTTCGGCAGTTTTTGCGCAACTTGGTCGCTACAGCGGTACAGTAAATGTCCACTAAAGTTGTTGTTCTCGTCGGCAGATTATATTACACTACCGACTAAGGATTCCGTAGTTAAATTGCATTGTGAAGCAATTTCCTCTTTCTGGTCAAGTCTCAAGGTCAAAGTTGTACTTCTCTGTCAACCATTTGAAAACGTTATTCTGTAGCGGAGTAAAAAAAACGTGTCGATGTCTTTGAATGAACCACTAGTAATAATGCCTTTTTCCTTGTACCCTAGCAGGTGCTGATGAACCCGAAATCACTGAAGAGCCAAAATCAATTGTTCACTGTTGGACCCATAGACAAACTGTAATGATTAATGGTGGGTGTTTGTGAGTAGTGTAAAGTTCGAAGAAAGTAGAAGCCACGATTAAAATTCACGCACAATAATATGCCTCGACGGGGAGTCTAACCCCGGTCCACGAATTTCCGGTCCGTTGCTCTATCACCTGAGCTACCGAGGGCTGACGATTAGGTGCGCAAATTTTAACACTTGTCTTCTGTTTGGTGCGCGACGTGTTGCCAATAAGCTCACAGTACCTGTCCTGATGTTGCAGACTGACTCACTCACCCGTCACTTCCCAATAGACCGAAGTTCCAGTCCTTCAGACGTCCAATGGGTTCGACTCCCCGTCGAGGCATATTATTGTGCGTGAATTTTAATCGTGGCTTCTATTTTCTTCGAACTTTACACTACTCACAAACATCCACCATTAATCTACCATCGCCCAAATCTTAGATATGAAGGTAAGGACTTATCGTTTGCCTGGCTGTAGTCCTGCTATCCTCTTAGATTCCCAGCACCCACAGTTAACAACAAATAATTCCATGGTAAACTACAGGTGTAGGATGGAGACGTAGTGTTAAGTAACAAAGTGGAAGTGGATGAGTGCATCGTCCAACTGTCTTTTAAATACTCTTAGTGTCGGTGCAGAGACGACCGATTCTGGCAGAGCATTCAACGGGTGACAGACACGAATGGAAAAGAAATTTCTGCGGCACTCCAGACGACTGTATTGTTCTGCGAGTTTTAATGATTGGCCCCTCCGATTTGTATTGCTGCTGAGCTGCAGTGAAGGGCGGCGCACATGATGTGGGTCTTGCAGAATCCATTATGCCATAATTAGGTCGCCTCTTCGTCTGAGAAAGCTTCCACTGAACACCTCCAATCGTTGCAGCCTCTCCTGGTAGGAAAGATTACACATTCCAATAACCTTCTTAGATGCCCGGCATTATGAGTGCTCCAATGCATTAAGATCTTGTTTCCGCCATGGATGCCACACTTGAATTGCGTATTCGACATGAGGGCGAACATACGCACAGAGCATTTGTCGAAATATGGAGCTGTTTATTTGTCCAAACGGTCGCCTCAACAGCCCGACATGTTGGTTCCTGGTCTTCGAGGCCTTTTCGGATTGCCTGGAGCAACCCAAATCATCTTGAACCAGGACAACCAAGTCAGGTTCGGGAGTTGATTGTTGTAGTATATTCGTTATGTCCCGGTATGAGTAGCTGCTCTGATATCGGATGGAAAGCACCTTGCATTGACTGACGTTGAAATGCAATGAGTTTTGGGTCGACCATTGATACACCGTATCTAAATCACTCTGAAGAACATGTTGGTCGGCGTTCGCCTGGATCCTGCGCCAGCTTAATGTTGTCGACAAACATGAGGAAGTTTGAGGCGATTCCCCATGCAAGGTCATTAATAAACAACAAAAACAAACATGGACCTAGAACTCAGCCTTGCGGCACACCACACTCCACTTGTATGGGGTCCGTTAAAGAGCTCCGAACTCTACCCACTAATTGCAGTTGAAGTAGAAATTTGGCGATCCAGCTTAAAAGAGGGTCTCCGATCCCGTAATGCTGCAGCTTGGACAGTAGTATCCGATGGTCTGGACGATCGAAAGACTTGGAAAAATCCAAGTAGATAACATCAACACATTATCCAGCGTCAGCTGCTTGGTCCAACCCCAGCGTGTAATTAGTAACTTCGTTGTACATGACGACTATCGACAGAAACCGTGCTGCTGAGAGGTCTGATGTTACAGTTTTCAAGACAGCACACCAGGGCATGGGTAATTATGAATTCCATGACTGTGGAGAGTATAGGAAGAAGGAAAAATGAGCGGAACATGGAGGAATCAGTTCCGCTTCCAACTTTGGGAATCGGCGTTGTTATGCAAAGCTTCACATTGCGGAAAAATGCATTTCGCAAAAGCAACCCTGAAAAAACTGAGCTAAAGGTCTTGAAAGTCGGACTGAAGAGACTTACAATGCATCCAGATGAATAATGTCGAAAAAGTGCGAGCTGAGTTTGAGTAGACCCGTCAGGTTAAACAAAAACGTCTCCGCGATAAAAGAAATGCGGGTTAGTCATGAAACGAGATGAAAATACATCGCAAAGCGTCGTGAATGTGCAGTGTTTTCGGGTGGGCAAAAACAAATGTAAAGCTGATTTGAGTACTGTCCCGGAGATCGCAGTGACTACGGAACATTTCAATGTGAACCACAGTCCATTACGTGAAGATCGCGCGTCGCAATCCAATCACACAATGTGTAGACAAAACTTGATACTCCAATCATTCATTCGCGTTGTGCCAAGCATTGCCTACTATAAACCGGTAGCCAAAGGGGTAGAGGATTCGGCTAACATTAAAATAGTCGCGGGATCAAGGCCTGCTGTCTCCACCTGATGAAATGAAATTACATAGAAACGCGTCGTGGCTGTGCAGTGTTTTCGGGTGGGCAACAACAAATGTAAAGCTGATTTGAGTACGGTCCCAGTAATCGTCGTGACTAGGGTTCACTTCAATGTGAACCATAGTCCATTACATTGAGATTGCGCGTAGCAATCAAATCACACAACGTGTAGTATAAACTTGACCTACCAATTGGTCGTTCGCGTTGTGCCAAGCCTTGCCCACTCTGACAACGTAGCCCAAGGGTTTGCGGTTTCGGCTACTATTCCAATGGTCGCGGGATCGAGGCCTGCTGTCTCCACCTGATGAGATGAAATTACATCGAGAACGCGTCGTGGTTGTGCAGCGTTTTCTGTTGGGCAGCACCCAATTTCCATCTGCTTTGAGTACGGTCCAAGTGATCGCCGTGACTAGGGTTCACTTCAATGTAAACAACAGTCCATTACATTGAGATTGCGCGTCGAAATCCAATCACACAGCTGTAGTCCAAACTTCAATTTCCAATTAGCCACTAGCGTACTGGCAAGCGTTGCACACTGTGACCCGGTAGCTAAAGGGGTAGAGTTAACCGCAACTAGTAAAATGGTCGCAGGATCGAGGCCAGCTGTCTCCAACTGATGCGATGAAATTACATCGAAACGCGTCGTGATTGTGCAGTGTTTTCGGGTAAGCAACACCCAATTTCCATCAGCTTTGAGTAAAATCCAAGCGATCGCCGTGACTAAGGTTCACTTCAATGTGAACCACAGTCAATTACATGGAGATTGCACGTCGCAATGTTATCGCACAATGTGTAGTACAAACTTCACCTTCCAATTAGTCATTAGCGTTGCGCCAAGGGTTGCAAGGTGTTAGCTGGTTGCCATAAGGGTAGAGGTTACGGGCATTATTCAAATGCTCGCCGGATCGAGGCCTGATATGTCCACCTGATTAGAGGAAATTTCATCGGAACGCGTCGTGGTTGTGCAGCGTTTTCGAGTGGGCTACACCCAATTTCCATCTGCTTTGAGTACGGTCCCAGTGATCGCTGTGACTAGGGTTCACTTCAATCTGAGCCAAAGTATATTACATTGAGATTGCGCGTCGCAATTAAAACACACAACGTGTAGTCCAAACTTGACCCCCAAATTAGTCATTAGCGTTGTGCCAAGCGTTGCACATTGTGACCCGGTAGCAAAAGGGTTAGAGGATTCCGATACTATTCAAAAGGTCGCGGGATCGAGAATTGCTGTCTCCACCTGATGAGATGGAATTGCTTCGAAAGCGTCGTGGATGTGCAGTGTTTTCTGTTGGGCAACACCCAATTTCCATCTGCTTTGAGTACGGTCACAGTGATCGCTGAGACCACGGTCCACTTCAATGTGAACCACAGTCAATTACATTGAGATTGCGCGTCGCAATCCAATCGCACAACGTGTAGTCCAAAATTGACGGTCCAGTTAGGAATTGACGTTGTGCCAAGCGTTGCCGCATGTGAACCGGTAGCAAAGATGTATGGGAATCGAATACAATTCCATTGGTTGCGGGATCGAGAATTGCTGTCTCCACCAGATGAAATGAAATTACATAGAAACGCGTCGTGGTTGTGCAGTGTTTTCTGTTGGGCAACACCCAATTTCCATCTGCTTTGAGTACGGTCCCAGTGATCGCCATGACTAGGGTTCACTTCAATGTGAACCACAGTCCATTACATGGAGATTGCGCGTCGCAATCCAATCACACATCGTGTAGTCCAAACTTTAACCTGCAATTAGTGTTCATTGTTGTGCCAAGAGTTGCAAAGTAATACCTGGTCTAATATGGGTAGAGGATTCTGCTACATTTCCAATGGTTGCAAGATCGACGCCTGCTGTCTTTACCTGATGAGATGAAATTACATCGAAACGCTTCGAGTTTTTGCAGTGTTTTCGTGTAGGAAACACCTAATTTCCATCTGCTTTGAGTACGGTCCAAGTGATCGCCGTGACTAAGGTTCACTTCAATGTGAAGCAAAGTCCATTACGTTGAGATTGCGCGTTGCAATCGAATCTCACATCGTTTAGTCCAAACTTGACCCTCCAATTAGTGATTCGCGTTGTGCCATGCGTTGCCCTCTGTGACCCGATAACCAAAGGGGAAGAGGCATCCGCAACTATTCAAATGGTCTAGGAAACGGGGCCTGATGTCTCCACTAGATGGATGAAATTACATTGAAACGCGTCGTGGTTGTACAGCTTTCTCTCGTGGGCAACAACTAATTTCCATCTGCTTTAAATACGATCCCAGTGATCGCCGTGATTAGGTTCACTTCAATGTGAACCACAGTCCATTTCATTGAGATTGCGCGTAGCAATCCAATCACACATCGTGTGGTACAAACTTGACCGTCCACTTAGTGATAATCCTTGTGCCAAGCGTTGCACTCTGTGACCCGGTAGCCCAAGGGGTAGCGGTTTCGGCAGCATTTCCAATGATCGCGGGATCAAGGCCTGCTATCTCCACCTGATGAGAAGTTATTACATGAAATGCCTCGTGTTTCTGCAGTGTTATCTGTTGGGCTACACCAAATTTCCATCTACTTTGAGTACGGTTCCAGTGATCGCCGTGACTACGTTTCAATTCAATGTGAACCACAGTCCATTACATTGAGATTGCACATCGCAATCCAATCGCACAACGTGTAGTCCTAACTTGAGCCTCCAATTCGTCATTAACATTGCGCCAAGCGTTGCACACGTTGACACGGTAGCCAATGTAGTATATGTTTCCGCTACATTTCCATTGGTCGCGGGATCGAGGCCTGCTGTCTCCACCTGATGAGAGGAAATTACATCGAAATGCGTCGTGGATGTGCAGTGTTTTCTGGTGGGCAGCACCCAATTTCCATCTGCTTTGAGTACGGTCCAAGTGATCGCAGTGACTAAGGTTCCTTTCAATGTGAATCACAGTCCATTAAATTGAGGTTGCGTGTCGCAATACAAGCACACTTCGTGTAGTCCAACTTTGATATTCCTGTTAGTGATAAGCGGTGTGCAAACGTTGCCTGCTGTGACCCGGTAGCCGAAGGTGTATAAGATCCGCCACTAACCATTATTCGCAGGGTCGATGCATGCTGTCTCCACCAGATGAGATGAAATTACATAGAAACGCGTCGTGGTTGTGCAGCGTTTTCCGTTTTGGCAACAACTAATTTCCATCTGCTTTGAATACGGTCCCAGTGATCGCCTTGACTAGGGTTCACTTCAATGTGAACCACAGTCCATTACATTGAGATTGCGGA
>CALYDF020000982.1:0-18037 GCA_944474145.2 Dicrocoelium dendriticum | reverse complement strand
ACTTGGGGAAGTTGAGTCAGTTTAGCAAAATTCGACGGCGACTGACTCGAGACATCCGTCGCAATAAAAAAGCATGGTGAAAGGAGAAGGCGAAGCTAAAGAAATGTTACGCAAAGGCCGCCAGCGCAGAGAAATCTTTGACTCTTTTAGGCGATGTATGGACCGAGGTTGAAGCTGCTGAGGACGCAGATCGATGATGGCTCAGGCGCTGCATGCACACAGACTGCAGACATAATGCAGATCTGGCGAATTAACTTAGATCGTCTCTTGAGCAAACGTTCGGTGACTTACTGGCCTATATTGAACGGCCTGAAGCAGCACAAGTTAAAGATGAGTCTGGCAGACACGAAGACAGTGGATAAGACGCAGAGAGCACTTGCTCAGCTGCGAAAATGCAAGGGGGTCGATGCCGACGGGATCCTGCCGGAGGTATTGAAACACGGCGGACCCGCGTTGGTGACTGAGCTACAACAATTGGTGCAATGCGTGTGTATTGAGGATGAGGTGCCTCCTGAGCTGAAGGATACCCTTGAACTTGCACTGTACAAGGGCAAATGAAGAAAGAAATGTGCCACGGATTGCTTGCCGAGAAGCGGACGCAAAACCGGGGTTCTGAAATTGTTGTTGTTTTTCCTACGTGAAGTCGCCACGAAGCGTCGATTATTATGTAGTATTCGATTCCTCTTTGTGTGTTTCATAACTCCCTGGAAAAACGTTGGAGTTATATCCAACGGATTTGTGAAAACTGTGCAAAACTTTGTTAATCATGTAAAATTAACCGTGAGTTTGACTAATGGGCCTTTCCGTAAGGCTCGGGCCAGTACTATTCTTCAGTTTGTATTCAGCTTATGTAGTTTATTGTGCTCTTTCATTTGACTTTTATTTTATCTATTAAGTTACAGGGACTTCCCAGTAATTTAAATTCGTGTGATTTTTTACTCCGGATGCGCCTTCTAAAATTGGTTTCTCCTGAAGGGAGTATCTCCTCACAAGTTTGCAGATTGGATGATATTTATACGTACTTATTTCGCTTTTATTCGTTTACCATTTATCACTTTTTCAGTTGACACCAGTTCTTTTAGCATTATATGTGTTTTTACTTAGAAATAACCCTTAATTTTATTTCCCTGATAATGAGGTTCCCTTTCCATAGCAAATATAGCTCTGCAGTCATATCAAAATGAAACTTCAAAGCACGGACAGCTGACGGGTGACTGCCGGTCAATTGTGGTCAGCCTATCGATCGTACTATGCGTATTGAACGGTGTTAGTAAGCTACCGATTTCATACGAACAGGATATTGATGGCTGCAGATAGAGTTGGAAAATTTTCTTTACCTGTTTTCGTTTTCGTCTTTTTACAACACGCGTATGTTTGGTTTTATCCTAATTGTATGTACACCGTTAGGAGGAAAGTTCCTCATCTGTTTTAACTTCGCTATGTGCTAGATCTACAATAGTGTATGAGGTGCTTCCTTTTACTTATTTTTGCTGTTGTTGATTTCTTTTGTTCTATCGTTGTTATTGTTCTCTCGTTGATCTCCACGCTTTTTATCTATTCATCTTTGGTCTTATCATAAGGTTATCTGGGTGTTAGTACGTGGCCATAGCACTATAGACACTCCTCTTAGTCAAGCACCAACATTATGAAGCTTACCGACATTCATTCACCAAAGTCGCATATCTTACACATCGCCGATCCAACGTCGAAGCAACTCTTTCCTACCCCGCCCGTGTCATCTCCAACAGCAACATCGAAAGAAATCTCCACATCTGTAACAATTGCCATGCAAAACTTTCCACTGCAGTCGATCTTTCTCGTCATGGAGGATATTATATGGCATCCCAATGAATAACGTGTCCTGGATGTGAAATTAACATGGCAAAACTGCACACGTTGCTTCATATTAGTTGGGGCTCCAATAACTCACTCTCCTCGGATTCACCATACCGACTATGACTCCATGAAGTCAACTTGGGATGCAACTACCTCCGCTCATTGGACAGAAGATGAGGATAGACAACTTCTACAACGTACAAAAAACTTGTGTTCGACGATTACCTCGTTGAAGCAACTTCTTCCCAGCCTGTATTCTCAGCATTCTATCCGGACCATTGCAGCCATTAAAAAACGAATATTACCTCTGAAATGTTGTCGTCCAACATGCTCCCGTCGCACATCTAACGTCACGCCGTATGTCTCTACCGCCTCGCTTACTGCCCATGGGGAAATTTTATCCGCCTCTTATCTCCATCCAACCGCGTTGCTCCCCAAATTTTCACCTATCTTACCCCCTACACCTGTGAATTGCCAAACCACTGATACCTCATGTTCGACAAACGTTGAGCTAACAGATCTTCCACCGCCCGCCTTTGTCCTGCATTACATATGTGAGGTCGGTGGGAACCTTCTTATTACGGCAGCCGGAGACCGGAAACATCTTTCTACCTATTTAGATGCGGCGGCTGGCAAATAATTGGAGGCACCTTTTAACTGGAAATCGTTTACCTGCCGCCGGCCTGCTGCCTCGCACCTCTCTATGGACCTGGATCGTCCGACAAGGATTCTATCACCAACGCCCGGCTTTTAACGCCTGCAACGATAATAATGCTGCTTTGCACATGCACACCTCGATGGACCTCCCTCACCCAGCTGCAGATAGAGCCCTAAGAACGACCCACTGCGCAGGCTCCCACCTGTCCCCTTTCGTCCCCTGCCCTGCAGAGTCAGATCAGTGCATTCGCTGGTTGCGTTTTCAACTAATCAAACGGATCGGCCTCTGCCGACTCCATAGCCAGCTCTCGCAACCGCGTCCACCCGACACCTGCACACTCACTCACACACTCACTTTTATCACTCGTAGCCCTACATTCGGAGTCACGACGGCCATATGTACTAATTGACCGTCTTTCTCGGTGGTCGCCAACACCACCACAAACAGTTTCCCCTGCTGAAGCTGCTTTCTCAACATCCACGTCTCTCACCTCCGATCATGCGGAAATCTTTAGTACCTTCCAGCCTCCATCTTGTTTGCAGTGTCCGAGGACGTTTAAATGTAGGAGTGGCCGGAGGTGCCATTTGACCGCCCATCTTAGGAACCTTACGAATTCATTTTCCACGGCTGCTGCTAGGAATACTTCCGGTTTCGAATGCCCAACATGCCATCGTACGTTTTCGACTAAATATGGCCTCTCAAATCATTGGAGACATCAGCAACCTACCAATTACCATGCTGACTGTCTTGCCCGAATAGCGCGGCAAACTAACAAATGGTCAGCCTGGGATGACCAATCCCTAGCTTTAACAGATCAAGTTTTGTGACTACGTCTACTTCCTTAACTTTCCTTTTGAAACCATTGCGGCTCATCTTCAACTTTCGCATCAGGGTCAGTATCAAGAAACGCTTACAAGGACTAATGATTATTTCATCAACATCACACAACGTCTACTACTCGTGCATCTCCGCAATCATCAGTCGAAAAACAACTTCCGATCAGGCATCCACAAAGAATCTCATGTGCGTCGATTTTCTCAACCGTAACGTCCGGTATAGCCAACCCATCTCAAACTACAGTAACCACTAACGTGGAGTTGTCTAGACAAGCCCCTCGAGAATCATACGAAGTCAATTCTGCATTGACCATCCCCTCCTCCGACACTGATCGCGTTTCCACGAGGCTTCCATCACTGTCTCAATCGTTTTTGCAATCTCGCCTCACTCTTCAGCGTTGGTTAGAGTGGCAACAGTACGCTCCCAGGTGCGAGCGCCAACTCTCCGTTTTTATAACAACACTGCAGATGGACCTCAGGCCCTTCCATCCTTTTCCTCGATGTTGGCACCCACATCCACGACCGTTACATGCCCCACGGCCATGGCAGGACAGGATCAACAAGCCAGTAGGAATTCTACTTGTGAAGCTTCCCTCGCATCCGCTAGCGGCCCAACAGCATCTCCCCAGCTGGGACTCTCCTGCCAAAGCAGAAGACTCCATGCATCTGAATCTGGTGAATTGCTTCGTCACGGATGAATCGAGGAACATATTCATTGAGGCCCTAAACACTCTGTGTGTTACCCTGTTTCCACACAGATGGAGATACTAGAAAATACGCGTACTTGCTCTTACGATTCGAAACAACCAACACCGGCGATGTCTTCAATATGAACTTATACAGCGTTTCAAACACACCCGCCAAAATATATGCCGCAACTACAGTGATTGACAGAAGATGACAAACCGCCTAACTTTATGAGGACGAGACCATTTCAGGCTTCACGGAATTTTTGATGAATGTCCCATCCAGACCACCTGCTAATGAGGACCGAGCACCGCGTCGATTCCTTCCAGCTAATGACGACTTGGTGAAACCAATTATCCTGGAGGAGATGCAAAGTGTTCTCAACGAGATGCGGGATTCAGCGCACGGTATATACCTCATCAAGCCCACTGAGGTTGCAAAGTAGCTCCCTCCTTTGTACCTTCTTCCCTAAACTGTCTTTCTGCTTCCTGCCTTTTCCCATCCTTAGGAGCGCAACCCGTTTCAGCTTCGTACCCAAAGTCCTCCAGCCAACCTCCCCTAATAACCCCGTGCAATCTCATTTTCATCTAACTTCCACACGCCTCCTTCATCTTATCCTCTTTGATCGTTGGTTCTCGGCTTTCCCTACCGCCCAACTTCAGTTTGGCTTTTCTCGTGAAGTTAGCCCTTTCCAAGCCCCATCCATACTCCATGCTGTTCTCTGCCATTCTCACACCTCTCGTATTCCACTTACATTTGTTGCAGTGGATATCACGAAAGCGTTCGATTCCATTTCTTTGCACAACTTACTTTGAGCGGCAGCTGTATTCGGAGCACCCCGATACCGTTGGATTACCACTCATCATAATATTGCTCCGCGTCCTCAGTTTTTAATGACGTTAATCTTCATCCCGATAGAGGAGTCCGGAAGAAGATCTGTTTTCCACTTTGCTTTTCATAATGTCCCTCGATGAAGTTTCACACGGAGTCGCCACCTCGCCTTGGATTTCCTCCACAGGCCCGGTTAAGTAATTCGCTTATGCGGACGATGTGATCATTTTTGCGCAAGATCGCGTTTTCACTCTGGGATCTTCTTAAATGATGCAATCAATGACTGCAGTGCGTCGGCCTCAGTATCTATCACCTAAAGTCTTGTTCGTTAAATATAGTTGTTGTCAGCGCTCGCAAAGTGACCATACTGAATACGAATGTTTTATACTGTGACTCTTTCCTTCCCTCTATTCATCCAGATAAAACGATTAAGATGTTGGGACTGCCATTAAACTGGAAGCGTAAACCCTCTCCAACAGTAATTGACGACATTACTGTGCAAATCGATGAAGTCAACAAGGCACCGCTTAAGCCACAGCAACGACTGGAGGTACTGAGAACTTATTTGCTGCCCAAACATGTTCTTCAGTTACCTCTCGCAGTGGTTCATCGGAATACATAGAAGCGGTTAGATTGCATTGTCAGGTCCAGCACAAAAAGTGTTGATTTGATGTCAAATAACTCAATTGTATCGCTTCACGCTCTCATTGGGAATTTTGGTCTGGGTATTCCCTGACTGTCCACGAATATTCCCGTGCTACCGAAGGAGAGGTTGGAACGGCATCTTGCCAATTACCATCCAATGCCAATTACCAGTTGGGCGATCCGTGACCATGCAGCCGCGGCTGTCCATCGTCTGGCTCGTTCTGCCGTTACCATTGATAATAGCGTCTTCATGGGTAAAAGCTCAGCTGCGGAAGCCTGGAGGGATGCCTTCTTCGCTTCAATGTATGGCTCTCTCATAAAATGTGGCCACGAGGCATTCTGCGCACCACTGTCTAAGGGACTACACCTGGATTTTTCCAGGTCTTTTCTTTCCGGGTGTCCAACTACGGGGGTTTTCCTTTTAGCAAAACACGACGGAGCAGAGGCAGACCTACAAATGACCCGGTTTCTCTAAATTGCAGCGGGAGCTGCGGACAAAAGGAGACTTTGTCTCCTATTTGTCGGGCGTGTCGTATCACGCATGATGTCCGCTGTAAAATATATAACAAAATTGCGCAATAGATTGCGCGGCAACTGCGGCGCCGTAGCCCAAACATTGTTATGCAGCCTATGATTCAGACCGCCACCATTTTCATCAAGCCAGACTGACTTGCGGTTAAAAATTCCACGGTTCACATTGTGGATGTTTCCATCTGTGACGCATATTGAATGGAAGTACATGCATAATGAAAGTGGTTAAATATGGATCAGGGGAGCGTAACAGCCATATCGCGATGCATAAGCAAAAAATATCTTGAGACGATGAATAGTGTTCCCCACCTCCGTCATTATTGATAATCGAGGGATAACACATTATACACCAGCCAAACACCTTACTGCTTTCGGCTTGACATATCCTGATATCGCTGAATGTATTTCGACGTACCGTCTTACGCTGAAAGTGTATGACACCTACATGCGAACGTGCTTCATCACGCTGTAAATGACACTCACATAATCCAACATGGTAACAATTGCCTTGGTTCCGAATGTTGTTTGCATTTGTAATTTAAATACGTGTTTGCCAATATGCCGGGATAATAGTCCGCTCTCGGCATAGTATAGTACAGCACATCCCTCGAGATATAAATTCAAATGTCAATAATATATGTCAGTGTTATCAACTTCGAGGATAAATGCCAATGATAGTTGACCTACGTACCATTTGATGGGGTTATGAGCACCGTCTACATTAGAAACTCATACCGCCCCTTCAACAATGCAAGCAGAGTGCCGCTTGGACAAGCGACAAATACTCGTCTTAGACAGAGCGCAAGCAGGAATCCCCGCTGCCATCATGCAATTATGCTCATTCCCTTGAAATCAGAATTGGGGTTACACGGCGGTTTCCTATGTGTGATCCGTGCTCATGGTAACAGTCGCCAGGAATCAATTTCACCCCACACATAATCAGTCGGTGTTGTCTCCGCAATTCATCGGCGAGCACATTTGTTTGGAACCAACTCGCCGGTTCTTTACTTCACCCGAACCTTAGAGAGTCAAATGTGAACTCCAGTGAGACATGTTATGGCTAACGTCGAATAACAGCTTTTGAAAAGTGGCGAGGCCACTAGTTTTGGTAGAAAGTCAATGACCATGTTTTTAATCTACAAAGGTTCGATCACAAGACAGATGATATGCAGCAATTGTGTGCAAATACACTGTGACACCGAGCACTCATAGAAAACCTGTTATCATCGCCTATTCGGTTTTCATGTAACACCACTTACTTTGCATTATTTAGCGAAACCAAGCTAACTGTGACTTCTCCATCCCAACAGCAACCGAAAATTCCATGATGAATATACTGAATACATCAAGAATTATCCATAGTCCTCAACTTGGAATCAGGGTTAGTTTTGTTTATCTCAGCTTCTATTCGTTTTTGGTGGTACAACACATTCCTTTTAATGAATAATTGCCTGAACCATACTTGAAATAATGTGGTCGATGGTGCTGCACTTCTGAGCTCCCTAAAAATCTGACTATGTGGCAAGGTTTTGTGGCCAAGACAGATGTACCGCCATAAACTGTGGCCTATAATGGGAGTTGAAGATTAATGAAACATCCTATTGTTACTTTAAAAAGACAATACGCGACGACAGCAGGCATTTGCAAGCTATATCTGCTCAATACAAAAGTTTCAACTGAAGGATGTTTACTTCGTTCATTTCATTCAATCACCAAAAATCCGCGCACTCATGTGAGGTGGTTCAACTTCCAAGGCATAGAAAACCATATTAACAATAGGTAAATAACAATAATTCTTATACCAATATTCTTAATCATCACGCAGGTACAAGCAAGAAATAGCAGTCGGTTAGCTTTCTTATGACCTGGGAATAAGGAGGGGAATGCGAAATCGCTGCGGACTTGTTGACAGATTCGTACATAAGGGTGCAATTCGCCACTGTGTTGCTTGATTTCGAGGTACCCATCCAGAAGAGGATAGATTGCAACCCGAATTAGATTATCAGAGAAATTATACACTTTCTTCTTCCAGGTCCATACTTGGCTGCATTAAAGTTCACACAAATAGGCAAAATGTTAGAAACAAACAAAGAGCGAGGCAGCAATGCGACGACCATGCGGAGCACTCGACTGGGACCGTTTACATTTTGTGGTCAACAAACCGTCCAACGAGGAACCAGATGTTCTGTTGTCAACCATCAGATATACGCGCATCCGTAGTGCCGACATGGAACGCCCACCATACATGAACAACACCGAACGGACATCAGTGTCACACCTGATCAGCCTCCTCCAACCTTGGGCGCTTAGCCAATAAGCCTGAGAGAGCCACAGCAATGTTAGCGACAAAGATGCGTCGTACTCAAGCAAGCCTTGTTTGTCGTGACCAGATGGTTATTATGGCAGTGGTCCAAAAAAACATCCTAATTTTCCAGCGTTTGCGGCTCGTATTCGGTAACGATGCGTCCTAGTAGGTTCCGTTTTTCTTGTCTGCATGAGGTGCAATCACAAGCATAAGTCGACTTCCACTTCTCTGTGAATCACGATCAGATGATGGCGCTAAAGTAGTTGCACACAAACGGCTAGTCCGGGAAATCCAATTTACCATAAATGGCTCAATATTGGAGCTGAGAACGCTGTCAACCACAGCTTGACCCGTAGCTGTCGCTTCTGTGTCTGCGATTGCGTGCGACCAATAGCGAGAGGACAAGACGCGCTCAGTTATTTCGATACCACCGTTAGAGTTATTGATCCAACTTTCGGATAAACAACACACGTAAATAGCCAGTGTCCAACGTGTGTGCGATTGCGCCTTGGTGACGTAGTTCCCCTAGAATGTAAGCGTTCGAGGAAGCTGGATAACCGGTAGCGTGGCTTTATAAGGAACTGCAGCAGATAGGCTTTTAGTGGATGGTTTGGGAACTCAGTGTTCTATTATGTGGATCCAGCTACATTACAGTAGCAGTCAACTAAGCCGGAAATGTTGGAAAGAAGTTTAGTAAATGGTTTCGGGTGTGAAGTAAAATATAAAAGTGGAAAAGAAAGATGGTTGTCTCTAATATTATCATGTTTGCTCTTATCCGCCTTAACGTAAACAGCATATCTGCTGCTACCATTGGTGAGCCATGCGATGACCAACGTGGGATATTGTTGTTGGTTGAGGAAATGCGTTCATGAATTGGAAATTGTGACCGAGGTAATATACATATATTCAAAAAGAAAAGTGAAGATTTTGAGCCATCTTGGAACCGTCTCCTGCCTGCATGCAGAATTGTTACTCGAGCAGTTTTATCGTCACATCCATCCGCAATCCAAGCCATCAGTAATTTCCGTTTTAAACTTTTTTCAGCAAATAAAGCTTGGGACAAGGCGCAACGCCACAAAGATTGAAGGTCAGTTTTCTGGTGTATTTCATGTTAGGTTCGATTCATCAATATATTTCAGTTATCAGTATGGGACACGCATGCGATCAAGTTTGTATCTGGAAAATGTGCCTGCGAACAAGATTTCGGGATGTGATCTGCCAGGTGGATCGCATCGGGGTCAGGCACGTACAAGCGAATCAATTACTTCTACGGACGACCTTCTAGACGCGTCCATTATTTGAACAATGATCAAAGACGAGACCTGCTAGACAGGCGGGTATTATGGGCAGAGCATTGTAATATTAATATGTCCCATGCGCTCACTTCCGACTGCGCGTTGCTGTGCTAATTGTCTTATATTTTCTCTTCCTTTTCCGTATTAATTCATCCATAACGAAATGTAGCTTTTGCTTAAGCATTCCTTGATCATATATATATTTCACTCCATCTTTAAGCACATCATTTTGGATCTAGGTTGGCGCACAATCACTAATGCATGCCCATGTTTTTTGACTGATTGCTAATCATTGCAATAATATTCAGAATACCTTCATCTGGTTTTACAGCTGTTAGGCATTTTCGGTTCTATGGGCAATCTTTAGTATGTTTCAGCCTTTGACAGATTGAACGAATTCGTTTGTAATGAACTGTCAAAAATTCGTGAGAAACCAAGATGATGGTGTACATTAACGTCAGTTCACTCATCACCCAGGTACCAAAATGCGATGCACTGAACATTGTGAGATGCTGTTTGTTTGTAGAGATTAAATTGGGGAGTGTCCGAAACTTAAGGTGGCTGAAACAACCGGGAGTATGACTATGACTATGACTATGATGTCTGCTGACTGCAACTGAACCCACTCAGAACGGGAACCAAGAACACCACCGTGCCGGGCGAGCGGGATAGAAAACCTGACAAAGCTGAGCAACCGGGAAGCGAAAGATAAATAGATCAGTAGGCCAACTACATGAAAGGACATCTGAATGGTGAGCGGTCTTTACATCTGCACGACTGGCGTGCGTGTGTACAACACAATCAGGTGACGAGACGTTCACGCATATCAAACTATCTAGCTGTGAGCAGCTGAGAAGCTCAAGTCCGTCTAACTGCTCCCTCCTTTAAACCGAACCAAATAGCACGCCACGTTTGTTTGGTGTGCTTTACGTCTTGGGTTCACCTCGAGTCTCTGCACTGACGCTCTGATTCGCTTTGAGTATCTTCGATCTGTAGTTTCGTTTTCTGTTTGGACGACAGGATCTGCAGACGCGGTAATTTGTTACGTATCCAGAAGATGTCCAAAGGTGGTGAAGCTTCCTCTTTTGGGAGTCCCTTGGATATCAAAAGGGGTCTAATGTGATTCACATGTCTAGTCCATATGGTTGATTCGACTTATATTCCGTACAAAACACTTGAAATCCGTTCAACGACACGGCCAGGAATCCAGGATGATCTACCGTCAGGAAAATTCTTTATGTACACACCATCATCAAGTACGAAATGCCGGGGGCGTGTTCCATAATGGCGGTTAAAAGCCAACTCCATTTTAACATTGCTCTCTTTCTTGTGTAGCAAGGGCTTCAAAGTATAAGGATCGTTCTGACACGCCTACAGAGAAACGCTTCGGATGGGGATATCTTATATGGTACTGCTGGACCTGACATCGTACGGTAAATGTGCCAACATTTGTCAATGGTTTCCTGGATATTCTTCTATCTTTCCACTTTAATTAATGCTCGCTTAACCGTATTGACAGAACGTTCAGTCTGCCCGTTTGACTCCGGATCGTACGTTGGAGTGTGTATGTGTTACACGCCATGTGATTTGCGAAACTCGGAAAACTCGTGAGAAGTGTATTTGGAACAACTGTTCGAAGCAACTGTTTCGGTAACGCCGAATTCTGAGATAAGATAGCTTAAGCGCTTAATCGACATATAATTGTGAACAAATTCTTTCTGCCGTCTGTCGAGGAGTTGATGGTTGGACTTTCAAGCGCCAAACAGTTCTCAAAAGTGGGTATTCGCAGTGCGTACTACCGCATGCCACTGACTTCAGGTTGCCGGCATTTAACTGCTTGCCTCATGCATGACGGTTGGTAACAGTACAAAGTGCTACCAATGGGTCATATTTGTGGCCCACCAGCTTCACAGAAATTTATTATGCTATCGCTATCCGATCTCAAAGGATGTGTTGTCCCCATGAATGACGTCCGTGTCTTTGGTAGCAACCCTATCAAAACCAAGGAAAAATTTCATAACGTGCTGCATAGACGGAATGAACTGAATCTCTGCCTAAATACCAGGAACTGCTAGTTCGCTGTAACGGAGGTACAGTATCTCGGGCATGTTATTTCTGCCTCGGGTATTACGCCTAACCTGCAGAACACCAGAGCCATTCTCGATTGTCCAAAATCATGCACTGTTACAATGATGAAACATTTCTTATGTTTGTGCTCTCATTATCTTCAACATTTACCAAATTTTGCGACCATTGTTAAACTTTTGCGGAGGTGGGCGCGCCAGAACCACGAGATTCCTTGGGCCATTGAACAAGACAATGCTTAAATGACTATACGAGCGATGTTTGTATCTACTCCTACAGTAGCGATCTTCAATAATCACAGTCCAACGTTTGTTTTAACGGATGCTTCAGATATTACTTTGGGTGCAGTTTTGTCCCAGCTACACGATGGCTAGGAGAAAGTGATTGCGTACGCATAGCGTACCTTGTCCTATACTGAAGGTAATTATTCTACCGGTGAATAGGAGGCACTTGCATGCGTCTGGGCGTGCGAGAAATGACACTTTATTTATTCGGAAATTGATTCACTTTGCGCACCGATCATTCTGCTCTTACAATGCGATTACGTCTCGGTAACATAGGCCAAAGACCGTTCCGTTTAAGTCGCTGGGAATCACGTCCATTAAACTATGATTATGAAGTAAAATACCTGTCAGGTGCATTAACCAACTTGCAGATGTCCTGTCCATACTCCCACTTTCCAGGGATTGGAAAAATGTGGCTAAGATGAGGAGAAAATTATATCGAGTCTCTCAGGCGGAACATCTACAATAACATCGACCTAATGCGATAACACACTGACAAAGACCCCGTCCTAGTGAAGCTTCGTGAGTACATATCCACTTCGTGGCCCAGTCGTACAAAGACCCAACCTGAGTTAATTATATACTATGCTCTGCGGCACGAGGTTTCTACTGTGAACAGCAGCATTATTGTCGGCGAACAGCTTGTGGTACCTGCAACCCTTATTCCTCTGGCGGTTACATGTGCGCATGAAGGTCATCCAGGATACGACAATATCACTGGAAACCGAAGTTGAATGTCAGCGTCGAGGCGGTTATTCGGGAATGGTATGCCTTCCAAAAATACGATAAGGATGCGAGGTCTCTGAATGTTCTAGTCCAACCTATCTTACACTCAAAGAAGTCATTAGCAAAACTTGTCCTTTACATTATGCGCCCGGTTGCTAATGCACCGCCGAAAAACCGAAAGGTGCTAGTGATTACCTTTTTCTATAGCAGGTGGCTAGAGGTTACTCTATGCAGGGACGTAACTACAGCCGTCATCAGAAAGTGGCTCCGTTGTTTGTTTGCAAAGTACCGGTTGCTAAAAGAAATTGTCGCTTCTAACGGCCCTCGGGTTCATGGGAATGTGTATGCCGAATTCCTAAGGCGCAATGGCATCAGACATTCAAGGACCGTACCTTTTAATCCGGAAGGGAATGGACTCGTTGAACGACTTAATCGTACCTTAAGCAAACCTCTGCAAGCCCTTCGGCTTCCGGGAGAATCCTGGGATAATGCGTTGGTAACTGCCTTGGAGGTATACAGAAACACTACACATACTGCAATGGCAAGGACCTCCTCGAAGCTAATGCTAAGGCGAAAAGTCGAACTCAATTATATGTAACCATTGCATCGGAACAGAACGCCGATCAGAGAGAATACCAAAAATGCGTTGTTTACTAGGCTAAGTAAAAAAGCGTTAGGAGAACGTATCCCACAGTGAATTTCGTTCGTATGAGAATACCTTATCCCCGGAAAGTAGGTAGTGTGTTCTGAGCCCCTACCCTTGTGGGACCTGAGTGCATGCAAGGAACATACAATGTGGCTGATAGGATAAGGCTGCATGCAAGAATTCTGCATACAGCGCTTTCTCAATGAGCTATAGAACGGAAAACACACCGACAGCACAGCTCTCGGTACAAAGTAATACAAAAACTTACGACGTTCCGTTTCGATACGCCGCCCTTTCTGCCGATACGCCTTAACGGGTAACACCACATGACAATCCTTCGGGGTGCAAAAATTAAATAAACTCATACGTGGACATGTAGAGCTGAAATATTTACGAAGAGAGGAAAGGAATACCTCATGTTTCAACTAATTGCTTTGTTTTGCTATTGATTCGGTTATATCACTAACAATACCTATTAACATTCATTGACTTAACAAAGTGCGCTTGTATTTGATTATTCACAATTTTAACGCTGTCCGATATCATTGCAACGTGCGCATGTGCGAACAGCTTTCCATCATACGTTCCGGTGCAGCTCGTCTGGGAATCAACAAAACAATATGCCTGTGATCACAGCTGAAAAAACCAAGCTGCTAGCCCGCATTGTGTAGATATCTGCGTACTCATCGGAACAACAGCATACCCCGGCACAAAATGGGTATTGCAGTAAAAGACAGTGGAAACATGTGCAATCTCAATAGGATAATGAAGCCGTTTAATTATCTGTGTTGAAAGCAGGTTGCAGAAGAGCACCGCAAGAGGAAACCCATGCAGTGAGAGTATTTCTTCACTTGGCGTGAATGAAAATAAAACTTGTGTAACATATGTCTAGATGTGACTGAGAGCAACGTCTACTGTGAAAATCATACCGCTCCAGCAACAATGCAAGCAGAGTGCAACGGACAAGCGCTAACTACTCGATAGAAATGGCATATGCAAAATTTCTCGCTGCCCTCCAGCAAATGCTCTCACTTCCCGAACATTGGGAACTAGGGTTAAAATGAGGCTTCATAGAGTGTCGTCCGAGGTTAACATTCGCCAGAAATCTATTTCAACCCACACATGATCAGACGTTGATATCCCGCAGATTATCAGTGAGCATTTCTGTATGGAACAAAATATCCTTTTCTCCACCGATGGGAAATGTCAACTCGAGTGAGCAATATGATGCTTAAATTGGAATAAAGTTTTTGCGAATTGTTATGAGAACGCTATTGCTGGTAAATATCTAGTAAGCATGCCTGTATTCTACATTTGTTCTATGCACAAGGCGGATTGTCTGCAGTAATAATGTTTAAACTGGATGGGCTACCGTGCAATTAGGGCATACCTAATTTATTTTCGTCCATTTTATTTTCATGAAACATCATCTACTTTGCATTATTTAGCAAAGCCAATCTAACTGTGACGTCTCCATCCAGCAGGAACCGAAAATACAACGGGGCATTTGCTGACCTCACAGAACGTGGCCCCTATTCCTAATCTTCGAAGCAACGTAAGTTTACTTCATCTCGTACTATATCCGTACTTTTTGGTCCAACACATCCTTCCAATGAATATTCCCCTTAACAACAACTGAAGTAACCTGGTTACTGGGGTTACTCTTCCTGGCGTCAATAGAGTCTGCTTATGCAACAAGTTACCTTGGACCAGATATATGCAACGCCTAAAGGATCGGACTTTATTGCGAGTTGCATATGAATGGAATATCGTCTCGGTACTTTGCCGCTAACGCAAAGCCATCGGTTGCAGGGATTTGCGAAATTTAATTTATAGATCAAAAAGTGCCGATTGCCGATAGCCTACCCAGTTTATTTCAGTCAATCTCTTAAGATCCGCGAACGCACATGAGTTAGATCGAGCTCCCCAGGCATAGTTCGCCATGGTATTAATGAGAACAGTAATAATAATGTTAATATATGTGATGTAAATCGTCCTGCAGGAATACGCGAAAATTAGCCGTCGGTTAGCCTTGTTATGGCGTGGGAGTAAGGAACCAAATACAAACAGGGTGCGGACATGTTGATGGAGTAAACACAATAAGGCAATGAACCACTGATGTGTTTGATTTCGATGCCAACATTTGCCAGCATGATTGTCTGCAACCCGAATTATTCTTTAGGCGAACAAGTTCACTTAAGTATTCCAGGTCAACCATTGGCTGTCTCAGGGGTTCATCGAAAACAAGATGCAATGTTAGAAACGAACAAATATCGAGGCAGCAATCCCATTAGCATGCAGTGCACATGACTTGGACCACTTACGTTTTGAGGTTAGCAAGCAATCCAACGAGGAAACAGATGTGATGCTATCAACCATCTGACAGCGCATCCGTAGTACTGATATAGAACTCCCACAATACATGAACAACCCCGAACGGACATTAGTGTTAAACATTACCATTACCCTCCTAACTTAGGCGATTATATGAGAGCTAGCGACAAAGTTATGTCGTGCTCAACCGAGCTTTGTATGTCTTGACCCGGTGAGTAATGTGGTGGAGGTCCCGAATAAAATCATTATTCTCAAGGGTTTAAGGCTGGTATTTGGTAACAATGCGTATTTACCGGCTCAGCTTTTCGTGTCTTTATGAGATGCAATCACAAACCAAATTCGACTTGTACTTCTTCTTGAAGCAACCTTAGTTGATGTGACCAATCGGGTTGCACACAAACAGGTGCACATGGAAATAAAATCTGCGAACGACGACTCAACATTAGAGCTGAGAACAATGTCCACCACAGCTTGACCCGTAGTTTACGCATTTGTGTCTCCGGATGCGCGCGACCAATATCGAGAGGACCAGCCGGTCGCAGGTAATTCGACGCCACAATGAGGGTTACTGATCCCAGTTGCGGATGCACACCACACGTCAGTACCCAGTGTGTCCAACGTGTGTCTGAATGCATGGTGTTGACGTATTTTTAGCATGTAAACGTTCGACGGCGCTGCATAACCGGACGTCGTTGCCTTATAAGGGACGGCTGCCGATGGGCTTTCAGTGGGTGGTGTGCGAAGGTAGCATTGCACGAAGTGACTCCAGTGACATTACGCCTACTGTAAATAACCATGGGAATTGTGGATGGAAGGTGAGTGACTATGGTCTGGATTGTAGTAGTGGAGGGAAGTTGGAAAGAAAAAGGTAGCATCCAGCATTAGCTCGTTATCGTATTTCCGCTCTGCTGTATGCGGCAGATAAGGCGACTATTTTGCTGTGTGAGGACCGCTGCGGGATATAGTTAAATTTTAATGAAATGAATTTTTCAAATTGAGGTTTGCATTGCATCAATACAAATTCAATCAAACAATAAGAAGAATTTATACAGACATCTTGGAACCGTTTCATGTTCACCTGCCTCCATGCAGGATATTCTCTCGGACGGAATCGTCCACAGTCCCATCCGCACTCCAAGCCATCTGTAGCTCCCATGTTGATCTCCTTTTAGCAAACAACACTTGGGTCAATGCGCAACGCAACAAAAATTAGAGGTCAGTTTGCTGGTGTATTTGAAGTTATTTTCAATTCATCAATGTTTTCCAGTTACCTGTCGGATACACGCATGCGGCTTACTTTTGTAGCTGGAAAATGCGCTTGCGAACAGGCCTTCATGATGTGATCTGCTAGGTGGATCTCAGCATGGCATTGCACGTACATGTGAATCAACGGCTTCTACAGACAACCTCTTAGAAGCTTACGTTATTTAAACAAAGAACCCATATTAGACCCGCTAGACAGGTGTGTATTATGGACAGAACGTGGTCATACAAAATTGGTCTAATGCGCTCACTTTTGACTCTGCGTTGCTGGCATAAATCACATCGATTTTATAGAGAGTATCCACATATTATTAGCCTCTAGTGTCTAATGGTATCCACGTTTACGTTCATGTGGTTGAAATCCGCGCCACAATGCGGAACTGACTGCGCCAGTTTCGAGGACTGCACAACAAAATAGGTGACGAGTTGAGTCGTTTAGTTATCCGCGAGATCCATTGGACACTCAACACGTGTCTCGAAACTGTGCCGCAGGATTGATCTGTTGCATTCAATCAGTAGCATGTGCATTGGTTGCACTGAAAGCAACACTTTCCAGTCCATCTCTGCTGGGACTTCTAAGTCTGTCTCGTTCTGTTTTCCACAAACAGACAGATATAATGTCTTCGGAATAATGTCAGGTTGGGACCTACGACTGAAAACGAATCCCAGTTTGTTGAGGATCCTCCTCCTCCTGTGTTCTGTTAATTGATAAATATGATTGCATGGCTATCCTATTGTAATTACCTTTAACAAAATGGTCTTTCCAGTGCCGGTCATTGGAGACCCTATTATATCTTGTTCGGGCCGTTTAACTCAATTGTCCTGCACTGTGTATAGACTCCCTACGAGATGTTTGCGTACCAAGCAGATTTGGTTGATTTATAAATGAATGTTAAGGTTGTGTTATTGGTACGTCTTTCCTTTAGCTAACTTACAAAACATATAGATGAGACTACAATTGTAAATCAAATTTGCGAACCCACAGTTTGTACGGAAATAAGTGTACTCATCGGATCAACCTGATTACCCCGGACGTTAAGTTAGGGAAAATATCGTAGGGAAAATAGCTACCCCG
>CALYDF020000981.1:0-18046 GCA_944474145.2 Dicrocoelium dendriticum | reverse complement strand
TACCATCTTACAAGCAGCAATTGTCAGAGCGTCAGAAACAGTAGTGAATTTCTCCTCGGCCAATAAACATTAATTAATTGTCTCCAAATTTGCGGAAATTATGGGCAGCTGAATATAGGCTCTGCATACCCACTACTCAGTTATACTCATCCTGGGAGCCTTGCACAAGATGTTGAACCCCTACTCATCTGGACACTTTCAACCCGAGTTCTTTCTTTTCTGATGACACAAAACTTTTATTCCCATAAAAATTGGCGTCCTTGCATCAATGCGCTGACATATCTGGTCCCTACTGAATGGTCTCCTGTTTCCTAACCTCTTCCAGTCTTCTAAGATTTAAAGAATTTAATCTCTGCCGACTCAAAGCTTTGTAACATTTAGGTCAAATGAATTATCGGACTTGACTCATTCTTTTAAGTATGTCCACTTTTCATCTTTAACACGCCCCTTTCGGACGACGCTCTCTGCTAGTATTCCGAGAAGAAGAATACTACGGCTTAATCTCCATGAGTTGCAAGTTTAACCGCATCTCAATGGTTTCCTGCTTCCTGACTAATGAGAATGTACTGACGGAGGATCGGCAGGCGCAACGGTCAATCCACATTAATTCGAGAACGTCTCTGGCTTTTCCACTTTTCCTCAGTAGCATTGCTTTCTTACCAACCCTGTGTTTTCCTTTCCGCTCTCTCTGTTTGAATTCCTTAGTCAGTTGACGTAAACTTTCTAAAATCCGTCTGCCACTGCTGTCTTGCAATCCTACTTATTTAGGACGGAGGCAACGTGTCGCTGTCACTCCTTCTGAGTGATATTATTTTTCTGTATACAGCAACTCTCGTCCGTCTCCCTCTATTGTCCCATTGATTGGCGAGCAGCGCTTTAAGACCTCATAAACTCTGCTTGTCCCTTCTTCATCCCTACTTTGAAACATTCTTCCATTCTCTACTGAGCCGTGGTCTGCTCGCTTCTCGTTCTTTTTCATCACTTTTATGGAGCACATGTATATGATATACTTAAATAACAACTACATCGTATAGGGACATCATCGTTTAATCACTGCTGCAACTGCTCATGTGCTCGACTGCGTTCCGGATGCATCCCTTTCATCTGTATGTGTGGCTGTCTTTGTTCGTTGCCATTTTTCCCGAGATTCTCACAGATGCAGAGTTAAGCACCCGTGTAAACATCAATCGTTGCTATACTATTACAACACGACTCATGAGTCCCTTTAACTGAATATTAGTGGAGGATTATCCGCAGTTGTTAAAACATACTGACCGGAGAAGTTATTCGTTATCTTGCAATAGTACAATTTTCCGGAGGCCTAAACAACTGGGTTAAGTTTGACTAACAATATCTCTTTCACGTACTTCTTACCTGGAGATCTCGTGTTGAATTCGGAAGGCAGATTCAACTGCCGATGCAATGTAATTCTCGATAAGATAAATCTCTATTCCTTGCTGACATTCACTAAGGCTAGAATAATTGGGTTCGGACATTTTTCGCTACGGGATAATTTCTGTTGCTTACCATTTATTTGGAGCTCTTCACTTTATTTATGGCTGTTCAAATGGCCGTGGATGCATATTTTTACAATCCATTTTAAAACTTAACCGGGATGACCTCCGATTTGTTTTTCGGGACAATATCCTATCCTTCAGGGCTTCAACAACACTACAACATAAGTTATTTGTTATCGCTCGGAGACTCCATGTGGTTCTGCAGGTTATCAATACATCGCGTACAAAAATATTCGATTCTTGACCTACCAACCGGACGCAGCCATTTGGTCAGGAAAGGACAGGAAGCAGCAACGAAGTAGGTACTCGCATAAAACACCAGTCAACGGCAAAATGCGACACAACATTACTAGAAATATCCGACCAAAAACACTCTCTACAAGAAGCATAGCCACTAACAACTTAGTATTCAATGGATCGGGGGCAGTGTTCCAAGGCGTGGGAGGTTTTCCCCTGGCAAGCGTTCTCCTATAAAAGGCCACAAATGCCCGTTTAAAAACACTGCGACGTGGCGGATGTTCCTGGACACCGAATAAATTCACAGCCTATGACATCACTTTGGCAGCTCAACAAGCATCACATTAAAAATGCTTGAAACTTTCGTTACACTAAACCCTTCTACATTCGCATATACACGCGTCTCTATTTGCTACACGTTCATGCATATACTGTCGTCTTTTTCTACTAGTTCACTAGTGACCTTTGTGTTACGCAAAAAAGAACTCAGAATATCATGGGATCTCGCACAATTTTACTCTTCAAATATTTTCTAATCGATCAGCAGGGATGTTCGATCAATAAATGGCTGATATATGACTTCAGTATTTTGAGGAAGCCCAATTAGCAGTTTTACATGTGCGCCATTGTACAGATCAAATCAAGGAATATGATCAAATTTCTACTGTCGCTAAAACAATCGCCACAAAATATCTGTACATGGACACTTACCTGATCATGCTTCCATGGGCATGCTTCGCATAGTATTGAATTTATAACGCTGGCTCTTAAAACACTTCATAAAATATCCATATAGAACAAAAAGTTAAAAAGGGCTAACGAATTACATTATTTTCGATAACTCACCTGCGGCAAATATACATAAAATCTAAAAGTATGGCGTTTCCCTCCTGAAACCACTGTATTCCATGACGTGTTTCGAGGTTATTTCCTCTCATCAGATAGAGATATCAGGCATTAAACCCGGGACCATTGGGACGTTAGCTGTGACCGCAACCCCTAAGCCACCGGATCACGACGGGCAAAGTTTGGCCCGACGGCTAATAACAGATTGGAAAGTCAATTTGAATTGTACACGTTCTGTGGATAAATTGCGACCCGCAGTCTCAAAGTGGACCGCAATTCCCATTGAAGTGAACCTTAGCCATTTGATCATTAGGACCGTAGCTGATGAAGCAGCAGCATATTGGGTGTTGCCCGCCTGAAACCACTGCACTCCATGACGCGTTTCGAGGTTATTTCCTCTTATCTGCTAGAGATAGCAGGCATCGAACCCGGGACCATTCGGATGTTATTTTTGACCACCACACTTAAGACACCGGGTCACGACACTTAAAGTTTGGCACAACGGTTAACGACAGACTGGAAAGTAAATTTGAAGTAACACGTTGTGTGGATGGATTGCGAGGCGCAATCTCAAAGCGGACCGCGATTCCCATTGAAGTAAAACTGGGCCATTCGATCACGAGGACCTTAGATGTTAAACCAGCAGCAAATATGTTGTTCCTTGTGTCAAACCACTACACTCCACAACGTGTTTCTAAGTTATTTCCTCTCATCAGTTAGAGATAGCAGACATCGAAATTTTGATAATTGAGATGGTAGATGTGACCGCCACTCATTAGCCACCGGGTCACTACGAGCAAAGTTTGGCACAAAGGTCAATGGCAGATTGGAAAGTCAATCTAAATTATACACGTTGAATGGATGGCTAGCGACGTGCAATCTCAAAGTGGATCGCGATTCCCATTGATGTGAACCTAAGCCATTCGATCACTAGTACCGTAGCTGACGAAGCAGCAGCAAATTGAGTGTTGCCTGCCTGCAACCACTGCACACCATGACGCGTTTCGAGGTTATTTCCTCTCATCAAATTGAGTTGGCAGGCATCGAACCAGGGACCATTTGGATGTTAGTGGTGACCGCCACCCGTAAGCCACCGGGTCACGACGGGCAAACCTTGGCACAACGGTTAATGACAAATTGGAAAGTAAATTTGAAGTAACACGTTGTGTGGATGGATTGCGATGCGCAATCTCAAAGTGGACTGCGATTCCCATTGAAGTGAACCTTAGCCATTCGATCCCTAGGACTGTAGCTGATGAAGCAGCAGCAAATTGGGTGTTGCCCGCCTGAAATCACTGCACACCGTGACGCTTTTCTAAGTTATTTTCTCGCTTCTGATAGAGAAAGAAGCAATCGAACCCGGGACCATTGGGATGGTAGATGTGACCGCCACTCCTGAGCCACCGGGTCACGACGGCCAAGGCTTGGCACAACGGTTAATGACAGTTTAGATAGATTTACTTTTCAAACCCTGCAGCTGGCAGTTCGCGATTAACTGATTTTAGTTTTCATAATTCGATAATGTTATACGGAATTGTTTCTACTTTCTTTTGAATAAAGTCGCAGGGTCAACATGTGTTGGACAGCCTACTCGGCTAATTTTATGGTGCTACTATATTTCAAGATGATAATGCTATATTGGGCAGGACGGGGAAGAACTATATGCTTCGCTCTATGGACACATTTATTCACGCAGCGTCAACATTTGTGAATACACCTGTTTTTTTCTTACATCCAACGTCATTTCGTCGGCTTCATTTTGAAGTAAGACGGTCGTCGCACTGATACGAAAATATACTTGGTAATTCTAACATGCCGCTGCCTGCGGACCACAAATCACGATCTCACTTCTTAGCCTAATATAATTTTGCATAATAAAACTGTTTGCTGCACAGCTTCCGGCTGGCGGCTTTTCGGAACAATGCCCTTCCGTCATTGTTAGCTCAGCTGGTAAGCATCTGTTGGATATATTGCCTTTTTTTCTTTTTGGAATTGCTGCACAATAACCGAGGTATTTTCTACCTGCAGCTAACGTGTATAAGGGTGATGATGATGGATGTCAGAGTGCGATCGCACATGCCGCCAGAACGCTGAGGTAAATCGAAAGAAACTGCAGCCAGCACAAGAAAGCTTTACTGGACATAGTACATGCTGTGAAGAAATACCGCTAGCTGCTCTATGTTTGCTATTCTCAGCTTTTGGCTGATCACAAGCCATTACTTGTTATATTCGCCTCGATAAAGTTCATGTCAACCTATACAGCCAATCTACTCTAAAGTTTTCATCTTGCCTGGCTATGGTTTTGAGTTCCGTTATCAATCCGGTGCCTATATGTTAAGATAATGCGTTTTCATGACTAATTGATTCGCATTAACAAAAGCGGGAGGGCACGGTCAAAACCTCGGTTGAGATCGAACTTGCTTCAAATTCTTAATAAGGTGTTACATACTTTTGCCAGTTACAACTGAGGTACTGTAGGCCAAACCCTTTAATTTAGTCACAATGTGGCTTACACTTCGAAAGAACTAGCTGGACACGTGCGTGGGCTGTTGAATCGCAACAGTTTTATCAGCAGAGACATTCGCTCTCCATTGTGAACGTTTGCTCATGTTTTCAGATAGAGTATTATTCCCGCAAATATTGAAGGAAAAGTTGGTACTTGGTATCACACAATACATCCAGAGTTCAGCCGAATAAATATGCTTGCGGAACTTACAAGTATTGGCCGTTAATGGACAAACAGTAGAAGCATCTATCCGGATGTAGAAGCAACAGAGCGACCGCTTCTATGGCATCACCGTAGTCCGAATACCATCCCAGACCAAAACAAATACAGATTTGGAGCCGTTTTCATGTCCACTTTGCAGACCAAATCAACGGCCAGAACTTCCTCACTGTGATATAGGCTTACGGCCAATAGCCCGAAGTGTTTCACTTTATCAACAAGACAACCAGCACAACAGTCTCAATGTTGCCATAAATCTTCATCAGGTTCGCCTACCCTAAATTATTGGTGAAGGAACATAGAACACAGGTTTCTTCGGCCACATTCAAGATGTGCTACGAAGTCTGCGAAGTAGAGATTTGTTGATATATTCAAGCGCGCTGTCTTCGAATCAAGGATCTTGAGATATAATGGAGGTAATCGACCGGCTTCCCCTTCTGTACTGATGCTGACAGAGTGCGCAAATGTTGGATGAAGTAAAACCAGAAGAGGCAATGATGAACAAAAATTTGCGCATGCCTTTTATTGCAGTTCGTCCTTGCTCAGTGCCCACAGCTAATGAAAGTATTAACAAGATTGAATGTGATTTCATTCGACGGTAGGATGCGAATGAATAATCATTAAAACAGGGGCAGACAGTATTGGTACTTGATTACAGGGAAGGATACAAAAATTGGATGCCCAGCACGATCAAATGCGGGCGCGGGGGCGTCAGTTAGGATGTCCTGTTGTAACTCAGTTCTTCGTACGCCATGCCAACCAGTGGCAATCAGTGGTGTGCAAGCCAGACGCAACATAAACTACCGAGCTCCCAGTTGACTTGTTAGCATACTGTTTCAGCTTGACCAAAGTGCCAATGGAAGGACACCTACAGTCGAGGAATGATACCAGACTGCGGAGCAAGGCACCCGATTCCAGGGTGCTCCAGCTGTGATGGTGGACGAACAGGAACAGTACACCAAGTGGCTTCCTATCAACCCCAGACTAGCATCATACCTCGCGGCTGTAGTCTCAGGATGGAACGTATTCAGAAGAAGTTAAAAGCATCAAGTAAAGCCATTATTTAGATAATTAAATGATAAACTTCAATAATGCATGGATTCGAAAGATAGTTGAACGTTCCATTCCTTCACGTGACGGTCAGCAAAGGAGGGTTGGCAATTACGTTACAAATTTTAGTATTGGACTTTCGTTTTATAGAAGCCGACGGCCATTGTCCGACCTATAAATTTGACGAAGCTATGAGACAGATGTTCAGCTTGTCGGCAACGTTTGGTTAACAAGTACTTCCCAGTCATAGTCGCTTGACTTTTTGATTTTTCTTCGACTAGGCTAGAAGTATTCCGAAGACGTTTGCGTGTGGAACTCAGAAAAGTAGGAAATTTCGAAGATCTAACACAATACGTATTTCAAAGCTTCAGTGAATGCTCTCTGCTCGTTGATTACGTTCCTTGCGGTGTTAAGCTTTTGTCCACAGCCCCCATCAACAACATTCACATCTACCTGTCGAGCACACAGTATACGTCCGCAATTGTCAGCTTAACAAACGGTGAATAAAACAAAGCCAATGCACAGACAGATGTCTTGAGAACCTCGTTGGTAGTCATAACAAAATAATATGCCTCAACTTCATTGTTGAATTGGCCCCTAAACAAGTACTTCCTTCCTACTATGCCATTTTCAGGATTAACTGAGGGCGCTTCCATCAAATAATCCGACCCTTTGATTACGATGCCTAGTTCATCTCCGACAATGCCTATACAGCTTTGGAGCACTCCCGTCATCAGGTGCAGCAAGCCATAATCCATCCTTCCCTACTAGAAAAGCGAATCCGATATATCCAAAAATGCAGCCGGACATGTAATCATTCAGCAATCCAGGATGCTGATCGCGCGCAACAAACGGCTAGAGATATAAAAATCATCCTACAACGGCACCGATTCAGCGCTGAAGTCAAGCACCCCAGTTGATGCGGAGAACACATGAAGGCCAAACCGCCCTAGGAATGATATGTGAAGCAAAAATGAGCTGCAAAGTTACCTGGCGAAGAACCAACCATGGCTTCTGAATAACCACTACACTGGTCGAAGCGGAAGGCCACTCAAACCCAGATCTACTGAACGTCGGTGAAGCATTAAGCATGTCTTTGCATCCTTCATGAGCCCGGAGTTTGACACTCTAAATACGCACATTGATATAAGAATGTCTAAGGTTCTTACTGGCATAAATATCTCACTTTGCATTATATACCAGGTAATTCGTTTCATCCAACTGTCCTCATTTCTTGAACCTGATGGCATCCCCACATCTGCCATAAAACTGGGAGGGCCTGGTATGCCATTGATCCTTTGGAATATGTTTACCATTTTATTAAAATCAGGCAAATTCCCAGAAAATGGAAATCTATGTTAAAGGAATCTACCTCACAAGTGCAGAGCAAAAGAAAGAGTGACAATTAGAGGCCAATCCATCACACTCCTATAATCCACGAAATATTCAAAAAATTGGTTAGAAAATTTATATTTCACTAACTCACTAGAGCTGATTAACACCTCACGTTGTTTTCTTGACAAGAGTGGCGCACAACCTGTCGGCTGCATTAGTTGGACAACATGTAAGACGTCATTGACACGGGATATGCAAACTTAATATTACCCTTGGACCGGCAAAATGCATTTGATCGAGTACCTAACAAACGGTCATTGATTAAGATGGCTTCCTTTGGAGTTCAGGACCCGCTACTCGGTTAGCCATCCTCATAACTAAACAGTCGCTCCCATATAAACACCTTAGGCGAACATCAATCTTCCCACATTTAATTACCAGTGAGTTAGTGCAAGCAGGTGTGCTCTGCCCATTACTTTTACTACAACATATCTATGATATCATTTGGCTTATCAAACATGGCAGGCCGGTCTTATTTACCTACCGTACGGAAAGTGTCTACACTTCCCGACGAGGTAAACTTCAGAATGTACTACGAGTCACTTAAGAAGACATTCATTCACTTGGAAGCGGTGCAACAACTGGGTGATGAAGTTCTCAGCAAAAGTATTAAGTAATTTGTGTCAACGCTGTTGATGCCCAAATTTTCACACTTACCAGAGGAAGCATTTGCATACAACGGTCAACACGCGAACTTGAAAGCAGATATTTCCGTACCTTCAGCTTTTCTGAACAGATTGAATACCAGAAAGCACGAACCAGACTATTCGTGGCTAATTTACCTCATAAGATGTATATAAGGTCAGCCAGAGTTGAGCATTTGAAAATCCTTACATCCTTACATCCTTAAATTCTGGAATATTGCAGCGAAATCTGTGGCACTATGAGGAAATCTGCCAGAACACTGATTTAAAGCCTTCAACCATCATTTAATAAAATATTGTTGTGAAAATGTATATCATGTTCTATCGGGATTGGTGCCGTCAACACCATCACGTTCCACTTTGGTTGCAAAGAAGACATAACTTGCTACAGACTCATGACAACGCTTATTGTAATATATTCACCTTAACGCTGCAGCGTAGTTCAAAGCTGGACCTATGTAACAAAACCATTCCCTGATTATACCAAAATGTAGAACAAATTTTTGGTTTAACTTCTTTCTTATCAGACATGCTTCACTGTGGAATCGACTCCCAATCTCAAGCAGGTCATGTGAGACTTTGCACTCATTTTGCACAATACTGGAAACCGTTATGTCATTTTGTTATTGAGAAATATCACTTTAAGATCTATTTAACCTAGGTCCATGTAACGTTAAATATGTGTAATACCGCGAAGTTATGCTAGGAAATTAACCCAAGTATCTACAACCTACGCACATTACATGCACTACTCCTCCCCTCGTAATGTGCAAACAAATGGGGCTAATAACTTGATACAAACGGAGAAAACATAAGGACATAAATTCATACTGCCCATGCAAGTGCATGATATCACTAGTCAATATATGATCTGTGCCAAGTATTTGCAATGTTATAAGTTGACGCGAAATACACTTATTATTATTAATATTCTTAGAATTATTATAGACCATGTGTGACCACGTTCAATTAACAACATGATTGAGCAGTTTGAGGATGTCAGTTCACCTTTGTAAATTCACGCCGGCATGTACTTCGGGATCCTTTGAGATAGACGCCTTGTAGTGCGATCTACCCATCGCGCACTACAGGAGCACGATTTCAGTGCAGTTCAGTTGATCAGCTATGATCCAAGTATCGAAATGGGGTGTATCCAGTTGACACGACCCACACCGTAATGGTAACAATAAATTACACCGGTAGGATAGTGAGTTTGTTTCTAAGTAGAATGTAAAGAAAGTGAAAGCAAGCATAACTTACGTCAGCTGAATCAACATGGAACGAAAAGTAACAATCAGATGTGAGAAGCGGACTGCAGGAAAGCGCCTGACTCCCTGGCTGCGCTATGTTTGACATGATTTCCAAGCATTCGTGTGGACCATCCCGAGACCTCCATCAACGAAGGAGGCACGCAACAACCTGACCAAGTTTTTCAGTTAATTTCTTCATTCCCTCTATGCTAAGTCATAGACTAGCAACCTCTCGAGTACTGATAAACCAGCATTATGTCAAGGAGGAGAGTCTACATATCAAGGGATCTGCAAGTTATGGCTTTTTGTGGTTAACAATTCTCAACTGGACTGCGAAGTGACTTTTCTCAACGGCATCTTACAGGCATTGTGGTTTAATATTAACTGCAAAATCGCCCATTAATTTAAATGTATGTGAACAATGGGGCTGGATGACAGAGCTGCAAACAAAACTCCTACCTTGGTTACAACCAAGGAAACCCATCAGCAGGGGTGGTATCAACCATGGAACGATCAATCTCCGATGAGCGTTATACCGTAATACACAGAGTGTCCTGGTCCAACGTGCATGAAACAAAGTAACCACTAAACTACAACCCCAAGACAGTCGATTTGTTCACACATGCAGCACCAGATGGCTAGGGGATTTCCGGTGTTGTCTACTCGCTCTGCAGTATGAGGAGATCCGAACTCTACCTAAGTGCTCGCATACTAGATTCCATTAAATTAGATTCCCTCAGGCTGTTGTTTAATCTGATATTGTTACTCCGGATACACAGATCTAGTGACGTGGCAACATAAACGATTTTAAGCATTCTACCGGAAGTGAACTTAAAAGCAAGGATTCATAACTTCGCTGATTACGTGTCGACAGATATTTGATGAGCTATCAGGAGAAATTCATTGGGCAGATTAAATAATATTTATCTAACTAAAGTGCTGCACTTAACCGAACACACATCCGTTCAAATAATTGTCAACTGTTCAAATCCCCAATTGTTTTGAGAAGGTGAATGAGAAAAAGATACTTATTTACTCTCAATACCGCCCCGGAATTATTACTGCTCTGTAAGAGAACACATGTTGCTCAGCACGGGCAAACCGTTTACTCCTGTTGCTGCGCGGTTCGTTCAAGTATGATAACTTGTGAGAAATTCGTTCAGTATATTTCAGTATATTTCAGTCACGCCAAAGCTTTAGAGAAAGATTATGAGAAAGGCTTGTTTACTTTCTCAGACGATCCTATACCAATGCAGATTTCTGCAAAAAGCTCCATAAATATATGCATAGCATGAGCTTTTCACTGGCACAGACCTCCACCTGCTTTAACAAACTCCAAGGATGAACAGGCCAACAGTTATTAGAAATCATGCGCCCGGAACCAGCGAAATATGCGTTTGTTACGCCTAAGCTCAACAGATGCTTCAGCACATCCACTTCGGTAAACATTGTGCAACTGCAGGTAAGTGTTTGAACAAATCCTATCGTTCATTCATCTTCAACGGTACGAACTTGTAAATGCGCACAATCAATCGACGTGGTTAACACGCCTATCTAGAAGCTGCGAAATAGCACCATGGATATTTTTCTCAACTTAGGACAGTTTAGAAGACCTCTAGCTTATTCGCGCCGAACAGATTGTCAGTCGCTGCTTAGTGACAACGTGGATACCAAACACTGAACGCGAAAAACGTGTTGCACGTTTTCGTTGTTTCCCTTAAAGTTTGCGAAAGCTCAATGCGGATCTCTCTAAAGACACCAACAAGAAACTCGAGGCAACAACTTCACACACGCAAACATACACATTGACTGAATATTTGTCGCGAGTACCCGAATGTTTCACCAACTAGCTGATGCGAGTGATGATGGAGCTTAGCATCACCAAGCTTGTCGCCAGGGAGATAATTAACTATGGCGCAGAACCACACTTAAATTCGTCATTCACAGTGAGTTTTATATTTATGCATTACGTGTAATTAGGCATGATTCGCAAACGTTTGGTTGGACGTGGCTTCTATGCAGATAGGATAGGGTGCATAAAAGTAAGATTTCATTCCGCTCTTCGCAAGAAACTAATGGGTATGGTTTTTGAGATTACATCTGCTGTTCAGCAGAACCATTATTGCTTCCTGGCAATCATTACCAACTTCCCTTACAGTTTACTCATATGGAAGAAGCCCACAAATTTTGGGATCATTTATCCTCTGCACCCATGGTTCAAATCATGCTTCTCTGATCGCACGCGCCAAGTACAATTAGGACGTACCAAGTATTCACTACTGAAGATAAACTGTGGCATGATTCTAGTTAGAGTGTTAGGTCCGTTTCTCTACCTGATTTATAAGAATTATATTACTGAAAAATAAATTTGACACACCCAATATCTTTGCGAATGACAAAAAATACTATACAATTCTGTATCCTGTGTTCAAGCGATGCTCTTAAATAAGTTCGCATAGACTAACTGGCCTTGGAATCGTGGTGGGCCGATTGGCAGATATCCTTTTTAACGGCAAATGCAGTGTGTTAATAGATAAGTGAGAACTTTCACGAAATGCATTTTACCTTGGTGCTAAACTCATTCCCGGTACAAATTCTATACGTGCTTTAGGCATCGGGTATTCTGCACACTGAACTTTTGTAAGTTGAATTCATAACGGCCAGATTAGGAGGAAGTGCAAGACTCATCTTAAAAGCATTCTCAATGAGCGAAATTAAACTATACACCTAAGTCTGATATCGCCATGTGCAAGTGTACCGCTCGATGTCCTTTAGAAGAGCAGGAAGCGAGATCACGTGCCCCTAGAAAACGTGCCTAGAGAAATCACAAAAAGCCCCATTTAACTCATCGTCCAAACTTTATTACTCCGATATCTGTAAGGTGTAGCAACTGTGGCTACAAGACAATAGAAACAGAGGTAAGCGTTTGGCCTGTTACTCGCTGGAACATTTATGAGTAATGGAACCGCAATAGATCGGTTACTTTCGTGGCTAGTCGAGTGCACCCGGCATCATGGATCAGTGCTGGAATTACGCCTTGCAACTTACGATAGCCATTAATTTGTTGCTATATTCTTTTTGCGGATAGTGCAGGATCTCTCTCTTAACTCCTGCATATCCGTCACCTTTTCCTCGCTGATCAAGCTTAAACAGAATTTACGCTGTGCCACAAATGTAATCAAATCTTCGGAATTCGGCGATTACTTTTGTGCTCTGCATGCCAAATCCCAAGAATATATAGTGGTTTTTTCTGCTGATTATGTATACGTTGATTCTCTTTTGACGATGGGAGGATGGCTGCCCAGACGCGTGCGATGCCAGTGTGCAAACAAACTTGTGCAAGTGTCCCAGGCGACTTCTGGGGGGTTTGATTCAGCTAGGAAGGTCAAAGATACCACCTTAGCAATCGCGGATAACACTTAGTGAGTGACCGTATAAACTTTCTCGTACTCTTCCTCAAGATTTTCCGTATAACAGACATTGTTACCAGCAGACACATGGTCACTACGACCCATTGGTGTGCTTCTAATTGTGCCGTCGATGATGAGTTCTTAGTTGGTGGGTACAAGCCCAAGTATCGACGGCTTGTTAGCAGTTTGAAATCTGGTGGGAGAGGTAACAAGCATGTACAGAGGGTAGCTGGAAATTACCTCTTGTAAACAGACTTTATACTGTATATTATCGGTCGCCGCTATTTCCATGTCGTGCCCATTAAAATCGCCTGCGATAAGAATGTGACCGCATATCTTTCTCAAAACCCCCTGATGAACCTGGTTCAGTATGGAGTCTATTTCACACTTAGAGTTTGGTGAACGGTAAATCACAGCTGTAAGCCATGTGCATTAGTTCCGCAACCACAGCCAAACCAAAAGGAATCAGGTGCACGAATCTCTGGGTGATAATCAGTTCACATAGGAGGATAGCCTAGTAATACAGAATTCCGCCACCAACACTTCCAGCTTTGTCATTCTGAGGCAATGATAAACCAGATAAATAAACCTCAGAATCTGTTATCTCAAGACAAAACCAGGTCTCAGTAATCATAATGGGACCTCAAGATTGTGACGCCTGGCGTTCTCTTACTTCAGCCAACTTACTAAGGTGATTTTGAGCGTTAGTGTACAAACATGATAGAGTGTGTGGGTGGACAACAAATTCGTGTTAAGTTTTTAGCCGACAGTTTGTCTATCGGCCGCTAAGCGTATTTTGCGTGGGTCACTGGAGATCCTCAAATCATAAAACGTTCCATTGAGCTTTCTGTTCCTATGTATTATTGATGCGCAGAGTTCCTACGGATAACCAGCGATCACTCAGCAGTGGTGTGGTTCGAGGTTAAGTTTTATTACAACTAAGCGCACAACTTTATAAATAGGGGTTAATGCACATCCTATTCTCCAGTTCTGTCTTTCTCTACTTTGCTCCATCAAATGGTGTTACGTTTTACATACAATTAAAGTGGTAAGAGCAAACCTGTGGTCTATCTGCGTTAATGACTATGAATAATATCGAGCGGAGTACGTATTGTTCAGAAATCTGTCTCAACCAATTGTTTAACTCCAGTGCGCCTTCTTTTTTCAACCAATTAGTGAACGGAATCTCACAGTAACAAATATTATATGTAGCACATTATACCCGCATACCCGTCAGGTAAATTCAACTTTAATTGAATAACAAGTTATCAATGCGACTGTTGTTAACAATTCTTTGTCGTTTGATGACGCAGGTATCCTCCGAAAGGTTTAGTAAGTCAATGTTTGCTATGTGTCAGTATATGAGTTACATATCCATATCGTTTGGTCATTTGGTGTTGCTAATCTGCTAGTTATATAAAATAAAGACCGTTGTACTGACCGAAACCCACAAATGTGTTTATGAGGTTGTTCTTTTTAACCATGCTTGTTATCAACAACTCTGTCTTGGCTTTGAGTGACTCGTAAAAATCTCCCGGGTCAACTGAGAAAACAGTGCTATGAATAACCATGATGCTACTTTCACAACGGATTAGAGCAACAAATCAAATTCGAACTTCAAATGTGTCTAGACCAAAGGCGTACAAAATCCTTTCTCAAGTTGCAAGTAAGAAACAATCCACACAAAAGACCAGCATAGCAACGCGTACCAGTCAAGTTGACAACTGAGTGAGCTATACCACAGCGCATGAAAATCAAACGATCGATAAAGCAAACAATCACTCTATCTAGGTACGCGGCGGCGAAGCCTGTGAGGACGACACATTGGTATGATTCGAACACATCGTCAGGCAGGCTAGTGACACTGGGTGGAGAGCGAATAGTGGAAATGGTCAGAGAGGAGCTCGCCTGGGTGAAGTTGACTTCCTTTAACACTTCTAGGCAAAACTCAAAACATGTAGATAGGGAAATAATGGCACACCTAAAAGGTCAGAATGTCCGTAACGAAGTCCCTTAGTGAAACTTTCACACTCAAAAGTACAGTATTAACAAAGATTTTAGGTGAAAGCTGCTGTCGGCAACGAAAACAATTTATTTATTTTTATGACCGTAGAGTTGTCTGAAGATGCAAATTTTCATTTGTTGCCTTCAACTGCTATTTCAAATTGATGCTGTGTTTAATTATATCCTGCCGTGTTCTTGTGAAAATAATGATAATGCATCCATACGGGTGTGTAAAGCTTAGTTTGACTTGACTTGACTAGCCAACTATAAACTAGTGTATGGAATTTACGACCACGAATGGACTTCATGCCGGGAAACAGGTTGGGTTTGTATGCTAAGCCTAAATTGAACATTAGCGAAATAATTAGTAAGGCAATTTAAGGAAGCTTAAAGACTTTATTTTTAATGGAATAACTATTATATGCAATTATGGGCTGTAATACTTTATTAACTAAGCCAAACCTAGGGTGATGATTTGGCATACATGTTTTAAGGTAGAAAAATATATTGTTAAAGTTCAAATACAAAGAAAATGTTTCATCCGAATATGCGTTGCGAAATTTTTGCAAATGCCTCTAATGGTTAGAAAGCTAAACAGTTAACCACCAGCAAATGATAGAAATTTTAACCAACATGGGTCTTAACTATCATGATTAAAAGGTATACAAGGTACATTTGCTGCGTACATAGTTGGGTTTATTTCTTCTCGCTTATCAATAGTAGGTACACATACCAATCATGTAACTTCCATTTTAATCGGATGATCCATACAAGAATAGATCTTAGTTTGAATTTATAATAGTTAATGTGATAATTATATGTATATATAAATAACAGTTTTCACATCAGCTGGTCTACGCGATAAGGGCGCACAATTAGTAGTAGATTGCATTTAAGTACATATAAAAGAAGGCATACCATAAGTAAAACAAGCTAACTCACACCGAAGTAATGAGGTTAGGTACACCTTGTTGAATATCTCTCTACCGATAGATTTGGCAGTAGTATGCAGTGATGGTTTTGATGGATACAGCCATCCACCAGCTTTGCTATGCTGTCCGTTAAAGAACGTTTCCTACTTTGGTTTAGCAAAAATGAACCGTTTGTATTGTCGTTAGTTATTTTAATTTCGCTGCTTGATGTACGGTGTGTGCGGAAAAACTAAAGTGTCGTGCGGAATATCTGGATGAGATGAAGTAACATTATGAGTGCTGGAGCCTCCTGGTATACGGAGTCGTTCACAAATCACTTGAAATTTGTTTGCGTGAAATTTCCTTGACATCGTTTCATATCTCTAATTGTGTGTAATGTAGTTAAACGACAACGCTTTATGTATCGTACAATGCAGGTTAAGTGAAAAATTATAGTACATTTGGATGCTTGTAATTGAAACATGTCTATGCTTTATTTATGATTCGTGTTATAAATAAAGTATAAGAATCAGGATACAGCCGTTGGACTGACAACACTGAAATGTTCTATTTGTGAAAAGGAATGCACCAAAGCTCGCACTTGCTGCAGTTATGGTGAAAGTGGAGCAAAACCGCGATGTAGATCTTTACGCAGCTATAGTCACAGCAGATATTGTATAATGCCATTATGGCAAATCAGTCTGTTTCAGAATAGGAATTGGGTCAATGTGACAACATTACATAGGTTTTTAGTAATTTATGATCTGCCTTTTGGGTGGAAAATTCCAGATGCATCGGAATTATCCCAGGAAAGTCCGCAAAACGAACACACGAAATAGCGATGCGAGTGAAGTAGTTGTCGAGATTTTAAGTTAAGTATCACAGACCTCGTGGAATATCAATGCTGATTATATTACAAGCTTAGGACCGCTACCAGAGGGAGAATCCCAGTCCTGATTATGGAGAAACATGCGAATCTATTGCAACTAGTGGGTGAAGTAGAACCTAGATATTAGGAAATGCTGAATATTGAACATGTGATGAAAGAAGCAGGGGCATCCAATTGCAGAAAACGTAGAGTTGGACAGCTGTCGGCCATCTACTGTTAGTTTGAAGCTTTTAATTGCTGGCGTAAACAAAATGACATAAAAGTGAAAAATATGGAAACACTGGATAGCCACTGTCAACAGCTTTGTTATGACCGCAAAATGATACGATACTCTCAGCCAACTTAAGCCAAAAGCAGGCATTTTTTGATAGTCTATGGAATTATTCTCATCAAATAGTAATGTATTTATTTGTTGTAATAACAGTAAAACTTCACAGGGTTCTATATTTGCAGGTAATTGAACTATTCATCGGTGTCGTTTGCCCTGCCTTTGTGTGGTACTATGGTTACTGTGCTTTTAAAAGCACATCCAGTTTTCGTTATCCAAGTTGACATTGTAGGCATTCTTAGCTGCATCGCTTACTTTCATAATTTTTCCAATCCTGTGACAAATGGTAACTATGGCTCTGA
Organism: Dicrocoelium dendriticum; assembly: GCA_944474145.2. Classification (NCBI taxonomy): domain Eukaryota; kingdom Metazoa; phylum Platyhelminthes; class Trematoda; order Plagiorchiida; family Dicrocoeliidae; genus Dicrocoelium; species Dicrocoelium dendriticum. The sequence goes on along the minus strand of CALYDF020000981.1, from coordinate 538 downwards.
CGCAGTTGTGATCATCTTGCCGAACTGATCGACAACTTCTCACTACAGCTAGTAACGGGAACTGGTGTTCGAAAGCTCCCGATAAAATGCCTGAACGAGTTTTGTTGATGATTCCTAATGTACGGTTTTGTGGGTATACTCTGCGTTCCGACGAACAGTCTAACACAAATTCCAGTTTTTATTATTCAATGATTGCGAAATCCAAACTGGATTCCGTCAATACGTTATTGATGATAAAGTCATCAGTTTGGGCACAATACCCAGTTTAACCTGTTTGCTTACTGTTGTGTTTCTAGTGGGTTATACGACGTGGTTGCGCATGAGATTATTCCCGACTGATGCTTTGAGCTCTTTGCCCCCAGATGAATCAGTGTCCACCATTGTCACACTAGACATACAGATAGGTTCTAAGTAACAGACTAGTACCTAATACTCCCACACACATCTAAAATGCCCATGATGTCCCTTCATACATACTCCCACTCAACACAACTCAGATTGCGAACGTCACTCTCAATTACGGGTTGTCAGTTAGCTA
>CALYDF020000980.1:0-18084 GCA_944474145.2 Dicrocoelium dendriticum | reverse complement strand
TGTGTGGTTGATGTGTGTGATTTTTTATAAGGGGGGTGATTGTTGGGCAACGCACAATGTTCTCATTCGAATATGTCATCAGTTAATTGCCATTTCATCGCAGCAACTTTTAAGTCTGCTACTCCTCCACATGTCCCGAAAGCACAAGACTTCATTTTCGACATGTTTGGGTCTCATCAGTAGCGCGCATCCATCGGCTTCATCAGGATCCAAATCCATCTGCACACTATCAATTTTGTCTTATTATTGTCTTGTCACCTTGAGGATACTACTTTAGTTCCTCCAAACATGCCCATAACTACTCTGGCTTCCGAGGGACGAGGTGGATTGCTTATCGCCATGCAAGCCGTCAGCAGAGAAGAAGAGTGTACATAAATATTTGCGTGGGAGACCTTAAGTGAATACATCCCTGTGACAAACCCAGAGAGGGTCAATATTCGCATGAAGAGAAGCTGCAATTCGAGTGAACACCCAGGATTTCGGCATAGACTTAGACAGTCGGCCGAAGAAATTTTCCGGCACGGCTAACTAGTGTTTTCGCAGTATCCGTTCGTACTGCCCCTTCACTAATCCATCATTCCAACGACTGAACAGGATATCCGTATATGACAGACAACTGTTCTGTTCCACTTCTTATACAACCCGTAAGCAAGCATGCGCACAGTTGAGACACTCTACCAAATGTACGAGCTGCTACTCCGACGAATATAAGGCGAAAAATATCACCGATATATCTTTTGTAGTACGGCACGTGGGATATTTCCGTAGGAACGCTTCTTCCAATCATCAGCATAAAGAACTCAGTGAGAACAAGACCTACTGGACAACCCAATACTATGCCATCAATTTGAGGGTACGTTAAGTTCTGAGAATGAAAGTCCAATTTCACCGTGCACAATGGCATTGATTCTCTCAAAAATGCGGTGGGAATTGGTCACGAACAACCAGTTTTGGCTAATTCGCACACGCAATCCACCGTCTGATGTAGCGGGACGTACGCCAATACGCATTCCATATCAAAGAAACACTTGACTTTGTCTTACAGGTTCATTGAATCCAGGTCACCAAGTACTTGTAAGGAATCTTTAAGATTCTACGGACCGACAGATAAAGTAACTGTAGTAGTCTAGGGTCATTTTATGCTGGGGCAAGTTCATAATTGCGAACACCAGCCTGAGTGTCACTTCGCTCTTATGTGCCTTTGGCGAGCCCTACAGATGTGAAAAAATGCTGCCATTTGGTTTCAGACTATTAGCATTATCATAGGCTATTATCACACGATGAAAGATAAGCATTCCAGGTGACGAACTATGCGTGTTTCGAGATTGGTTATGTCCCCCACTTGCTTGAGCCGTTCGAATTTACTCGCATCATTAGTATGATGCTCATTTACTGATCATATTCGTCTCTGGATCATGAAAACCACTGTGAAAGGTTCACCTGGTTTCATTTCAACTACGACCTTAGCTCGCAATTCACGTAAGGCAAAGCTTTAGCTGTGATAGTACATTTTTTATTAAATGGGCCGTTTTAATCTCGCGGCGATATCGGTTAACTTGTTTCTGAACCAAATAAGCCTATCAGGACTGTTTGCTTGAACCTCCTTAAACTGAGCAAAATAGTTCTCAAACTAGGCTTCATTAAACTGTACCTTCAACTTCCCAGAGGGGAATTTGTAATTAAACCTAAACGATAATCATTCTAAGTGCAGCGTATCAGGTTGTACGTTTGATAAGTCCTTCCCGTACTTGCTGGGATCATGAACAATTGGTTCCTTCTCTTGGTTATTCTTCAGGGGATTTTATGTAGGAGTAGATCGTTTTGCTTTGTGCTGGGGCTTTGATAAAAATGCCATACCTCCACTAGTACGTTTCTGGACCAGATGTTATAAAGGAAAACTTTGAAATCAAGGGAGTAACTTTTCTTTGCTGGCCCTTAAGTCCTTTATTATTGACAGCATTGTGAATCCGTCGAGGCGGCAATTTGAACTGACTGCATCGCCTCATCTCGCCTCCGCAGATTTTCTATGAGTTTGCATTATTTGCTTTTGACCCAATATTGAAAGATAACGCAAATTTCACTTACAAATATCCTGCGGGCTGAGGACACGTGATGTGTAATCTCGAGAAGTTCTGTGAGGTAATGAGATAACAAGCAAACATACCGAAGTTGTTTCATTCAGAGCGAGTTCCACATGAGATAACAATTTACTATATAGACGTAAAAAGAAGCTACTAATGCTATAGCATGTAGTTAATTGGCATAGAATCAAGGGTGCTACAAGGAGCGCCTAGCAACTAATAACCGAACTTGGTTAACTACGGTCCTTTAGTCCAATGAAACTAATTCTCGCTGTGTCCCTTATTTATGGGTTGGTTCTTTGCGATTTCTGATGGTGTAACTCACTATTCATGGTCATGGAGCAAAATAGCTAAATATTCGTTGGGTTTTTCTTTATATGTATATATATATATATTGGTGCGATGTTGTTGGCTTCTCAGCTATGCGAGCAGTCGGGTAAAACGTTACTCGAAAATTAACACGAATAAAAGCTGTAAATGTCTAAATTTGTCCAGTTAAGCAATCCGCAATTTCGCCTGATACCATGTTATTGCGGCTCCGTTGTGTGTATCCGGATGCAATCAGCATAATCTGGGCGCCCAGTTAACTGTTAACGGTAGTTTTACTATTAGATAAAATATTGATATTTGTGGGTCACATTTTTGTATAAACGATAGGTAGCTCATCCTTTTGCGTTCGTACATCACCTGCCCACTTCGACGAGCTTGCGAAGAAGATGAGGTTTGTCCCTCCCCCCAAAGGAAACAGCGTGGATAGTCCAACTTTTAGGAGTCAAACCAAAGATACATATGGCTGTTTTGGTCTTCCATTCTTTTTGGTAGTACGCGGGTCGTTTCGCTTCAGTTGGCGTGAAGACGGGAGTCATGTCGGCTAACACAGAAACCAAGTACTGAGCTAATGGATTGCGATGGATGTCTTGTTGGTAATCGTAATAGTCCTTCAAAGGACGAAACGATGCGTGAATTCTACTGAACACGTGAGCATTCCCTTTTAAACACAGTCAAAAGAAACATCCATTAATGCATTAGGCTTGATGAGGTGTTGCCTTGGACATTCTGAGTGTCGGCTTGGTAACCAGGTCAGTGACCACTGGACTCCTGCTTCACCCTACTTCTGTACAGATCCACTTGACATCTTGTGCTCCAGTTGTGACTGGAGAGATGACGACACACAGACCGCGCCAGGTGAGGGTGGAACACAAAGTGCCTGGTGCTCGAAACCGCAGTGCAATCCTTTTTCGTTCGAGAGAATCGTAGGTGGCTGCAACTGAGCTTTATATGAAATCCCAAAGGCGGACGATGAACTCTCGGTAGAAAAGTCAGCTAAAGATGCTTGCATCAAGCAGGGCCAAACAGAAAAAAGTGACCACTACACAAACTGTTGTGGAGTCATAAATTTCAAACCCTTTGGGTTGAGTATCGGCTGAATGCCACGTAGTGTGGCAAAGCAGTATTAAATCCTTCCGTCGGAGACGACGAAATGAGCCAAAGCTCTCAGATGTACTAAAACGCAGTCTTTTCTGTTGGACAACACTTTTACGTGGAAGCGCTGAACATCCTACCTAACGCATACGGCAGGTACTGTGGGAGCTGAATGTGAGTTTGCATGCACTGAGAAGTATGTTCTTACCTATCTCGGAAGCGTCGGGATGCATGGAGGTAGACTGGACGAGGGCGGTGAATCGGTTTCATTCGACATACTTCACTAACGACGTGATTGTGTGCTAACATGAAAATGCTGATGCCGTTGTGCTTGTACCTCGTCTCTTGTTTTGCGACACCAGTAAAAGTAGACTGATAACTCATCGAAACTTAAAGAATACGAATGAATACAATTGTGCACGAACTTAGTTGATTTCACTCTGCGTCGAATTCGAAAGTCATGCCTATGATATGCAAGCTGTAGATGTGTGTGTGTGCCTGATGTCAGTGGACACAGAGATATGCCCTTTTATTGGTTGCTCAACTGCTCTGCACTTGTGTTCAAGGCTTTCGTATGGATACGTGGGATATCATGCATTGAGGTAATTTTGAACAGTTCATCCTGTTAGTTTGATGTGCACAGCACCTCATTTGCGCTTCACTGGTGTTGTCCAGGCTTCCGATCACCTTAAATGTCACTTCACTCGAGCGTGTCCCGATTCAGCTGGTTCATTCTAAGTCTCGCTACCTCCAGTTATTTGAGGTCATTCAGGTGACATTTCAGTACGATAAAGATACATTCGAAGTTTTGCCTGTTCTTCCTGAGTTGGAAAAATCCCGACTTCAATGATTTGCCCTACTGACCGGACTCGTTGAAAACGTGATTGTTTCGCTCAGATGCGCAAGTTCAAACGGAGTAATAGGTGCGGCTAAAATACGGGAGCGAGTAGGTCGAAGATCATCGCCGCGTTTAAATGAACCAGGGAGTATCTTTGATGTTGTTTGAGGGACGTGGAACCCTCAGCATTCATTCTTGAAAAAATTCATGAAGGTAGTTAGCAGTGAGCAATACGATTTAATGCTCTTCGTTCATTAAGGATACGTGAAGCTAGATTACCAATGCTTTGCCGTCGCGAAATTGTGCCTATGTCGATGATTAAGTTATTGAGAAAAATCTACCTAACCGATGCATTACAAAGACATAATCGCCGCCTGATGGTATGATTGTTAACAGCTCGGCTCAAATTTTTACGCGCCTGTTCAGGTTTTACCGGTGAGTGTCTGATATGTAAATTAAACTAATATTGCTTACTTCTGTACAGTTAAAGAGCATGCATTCTTCCTCTCGTAACACAATCACCGAGAGTATTAGGTCTAGAACTTGTCTGTTCTTATTGACTGCTCGCGGATTTGACCATATTTGATAGTAAATAAATTGGACAACTGACTAGAATCTACTTCATTGTTCCGCTTGAGATTGCATGCCGCGATCTGCGCTGAAATTGCACCCACTCGGGTACATAAAGCTTACATTGACTTCACTTAATGTACGCAAAACACGTACTTCAGATCCGCTTACATCTAGTCATTGGTTATCATGGCAATCATTGCCCGCTCTTGTCGGCAGAGGGGTTGATTGTAAAGACTGCATCAAAATTGCTAAGCTCAGCGGACAGTTTAACCTCCATATGCACAACCTGAGCTACCGGTTTCCGTTACTATATACAAGTTATAGTTCCATACTCTGTGGACAAGGAGAGAAAACAAATACGAGTCCAAATATGCGGTGTTTGGCTGGTAACAGAAAAGATTGAGTGCCTGCGTTACAATCCTGTGGTTGCCGGTTCGAAACCATGTACGTGCGGACGACCTCGGGATATAATCAGCATTCGCGCGAATCGTGTTAGTCGCGTGGCAGCCAAGATTGGTATGGTGTGCTCACTTACTGCGGATGACCTTTTGCTTAGTGAAGAGAGCAAGCGAGCTATGATTTACATTTGACTGCTTCAAATACTTCCTCAGGGTCGACTTAATCGTTGCCAAGGTAATCGCGATCCAGTTAGAGGCAAGCTTCTGATCATTTCATCCAGCGTGTGTTTCAGACGGCACCAAAATAATGTTTTGGCATTGTTATTGTCGAAAAATGACACTAGCTGATGTATGTGGTGCGAACATTCATGAGAAATATCTTGCACAAAGTTAATGTTTAATCATGGCCTCAGAAGAGACAGAATTGAAAGTGGGCTGTGCAAGTGCATTCATTAGTTCCCTTTGTCGTATAAAAATACAGCAGCTACTTCACGCGAAGATAGCAAGTGGTCATTTGCGCATCTTTGTCGTGCTGAAGTGTCTGGCGGTTGGAGAATTTGGGGAACAAGAAGGCTCAACCTGAAAAGCACCAGCATGAAGAGATTGATGGTTGATTGAATATTGTGAACTCTGTGACGAATGTGAGCGCCAACAAGCAATTCCTCAGAAAGTGCGTTCATGTTGTCCTTAGATAAAATCCATAGAAGACGTGGAGAATATTTTAATCCAACGGATAGTCGTTCAGTAGCTGATGTTGGTACCTTCCAATGACAAGGAATGACTTGTAAATGAGTCTCTGGTGACAAACCGTAAACAATGGAAACACAAGAAACACTCGCTTCGTTTTGGAGCAACGACTCAGTGGTTGCCGACGAAATTTCTTAGAAAATCTTGAATGATGACGACATCTCAAGGACTTATGCTATGTGCTGGTTGGTGAAACTAGTGTACGGTGAACACACCATGTAAACTAAGAACAGGCAGAACGGTATGTAAAACATTTTCGGGTCCACCACATGCCAGACCTTGTCAGGAAAGCGCCTACACAACTTCAACTCAGATGCCTTGTTCTTCAAATGGTAGAGCCCAAAACGCTACTGGCTATTAGCAACAACGCTTAGGCAGAAGCATACTAAACATGATGTAGCCATTTTGTAACATGTGCAAGGCTCGCTATACCTGTATTCGCACAAAGCATCAAATTTTACTTTACCGTGTGTCATTTTTCTGTAACTCGTGATGCTCTGTTAGGTATATTCGGCTAAGAAACTATCCACGTAGATTTAGACGAAGTCGATGCAGTCTGGGGAACAAAACAATGCTGCCCTATAGCTCGCAGTGTTTCTCTAAGTATCTTTCGGTATAGTGTATTCGAACAGAAGTTACGGAGTACTCAAATGCCTAGTATTTTAAACGACCATTCGGAGAATGAGCTGCAATGCACAACCATGATAGTGAAGCGTGCCACGTCTCAAATGAACCTAGGTTACTCGGGGATGATCCAGGACCAGGTACTCGGTCGCTCAAATTCGGTCAGTTGTACCCACAGCTTCAAAGATAAGGGTTGTGCTTTTGGTAAGTTGTCGCCGAGTAATGTCAGAACTCGCTTTGCTTGCGACGTGGCTCTATTGACAAAACAGATTTAGCCATATTGCCAATACCCACAGTATGTAGGCGCCTTGTTCGCTGACCAGCTTGGCTCCAAATTGAGACGAGACGTGATTGCACATTGCGTCCATGTAGTAAGCGCATGTCACCCAGAAACCCCTTGCCTTCCTCGAGGACATTTTACACCGGTAATCCATACGAGCATCAGATACTGCGCCTGAATTTGGGAATGATGGGCCCCTAGTAGTGTTTTTCTCCATCCAAAAGGGGTATGAGCTGAGTGCTTATTCACCAAATGTCATGTCCGAAACACTTATCTCGCGCTGCTGCCTTGTGGGATTCTTCGTTTGACCAAAGGCCCGTGGCCGTGGTCCCCTAGGACAACCCACCTATTTCCGCCTAAGCAGCCGCGTAATAGCTCACCTAGTGACGAACCATGGAACCCTACAACCACGTTTAATCTCTTCCGCTCTCATGATAATCCAGTGCGAAGCTACTACATCAAGGTTATAAACATCGGCAACCAATTTACCTACCTTTCCCTTGTATCATTCACCCCATTGTTACTTGAATCTTCAACGGTCAATAAACCCTACTTACGCCAATGAAGTGTTCTCTTAGCATCCGTCACCTCAAGCACATAGTCCTCGGCAGGGACGTGCCAACTCCGAAGTCTTCCACATTCGCTCCTGCAACTTGGAATGTAGTTCAAACTAGCAACCTACAACATATGCACATTACTGCAGATCTGACAGGAAGCTGGACTTGCACGCACGCCTGAAACCCTTGAAATTAGCATCTGCTGCTTGACTGAAGCACAACTTCAATATCCAAACACATTCTACCAGATGGCTTCACCACACCAACCACCCAACCGCTTCCATCTCTGCCTTTCTGGTGACACCTAGCCTGCCGCACTTTGACAAGTTGGTGTTAGGATCACCGCCAGTGCTAGAGCCGATGCCGTGCCCCTTGACTGGATTCCAATCAACTGTCGCTTGCGCGCTATGAGGTTCCGTGGTTCTTTCAAAGTTAGCAGACGTCCATTTGACAAAGTTGCTCATTTGTGATATCCGCCTACGCGAGCACTGACTGTAGCCCGTATACAGTAACGGACCAGTAATATCAAAACCGGGAGCTGCTCCTAAGAGCGGCTAAAACAGACATCATTATTATGGCAGGAGACTTGAACTCACGTGCCGGTCGGTTGCTACCACGTGAACGCCACGTCGAAGGACCGTATGGATATGATGACATCTGCTCTGACAATGGAGTGAGATTACTCAGTCCATGTGCTGTCCGGCAACTTTTCCTGTCCAACAGGAGCTTTTGTCACTCGGAACGTCACTTTGCCACCTGGCGCCGTCCATCGTCAGTCGAGCGCAGGTCACAAATTGTGCACATAGCCATAAGTGGCAGGCGACGAGGAGGCATACGCGATTGCCGATCATTATAGTCAACCGAGGTTGTTAGCGTTGAGGCATTGTTGAGTGCGACAGTTTGCATGCCTTTCGGTGGATCACCTTGGACCAAACAAACACCACCCAACAAGCTGAAGGACCAACTGTAGAAAACGGAGTACCAACAGAAGCTGTAATAAAATTTCCCTCTCTGTCGTACTCATGATGTTGACCAATATTGGTCAGGTTTGCAACAAGCCAGACTGCCCGCCTGTTTGTCCGGCTGAGATCTCACTCGCTACACAGCAAAAAACTGGATCTCAGCAAAATCTTCGGAACTGCTAGATGGTCGGGGAGCGGTGCCCGCCGGTGCGCAGCACAAAGAATTGCGTCGATAAATCTCTCAACAGTTGACCGTGCAACCTTGTGGTTCAAATGAGTTGCTCTGGTGGAAGCCGCTGCATCGTCCGCAAAGTTCGGTAGTTTGTTTTACCTAATCAAGGTAACCAATTGAATCCAGACGGTATCCGGCAGAAAATCTGTGAGTTAGACAACACAATGGTCATCAACCTACAAATATGCTTGTAACACTGGGCAGAGAACTGTTGTATCTCAGTACGCACACTAGGTCCCTGCGGTAGGCGCTACAACATCACCCCTCCCTAAATGAGCGTAACAGCATGGATGACAGTCGAACTGTTAGGCACACCACATTTGGACCTCGTTGCTGGACATGGACTCTGAGTTCGGTTGAAGGGCTGAGTAAAGCTATCTGGCATTAACTCGGCGGCTGCCCGCAAGCTCATCCGTTCCTGGCCCTAATGTCCGAGTAACTCTGATGGGACGCGATAATGCTGGCTGCGCTTTACATGTCTGCCTTTCCTTTAGCCGGACTAACGGGCCGGGAAGCAACGGCATAGATTTCTTTTCGTAAGAGGAATGATAAGGTCAGCGACGCTCCAGTTGGTGGGGATCGCTGTTTTCCGTAGCCGAAATAGCCTCATTTAACTTCGTGCGTAGCTTCCTGCCGAATATTCGCTCCTCTGGCGTGCGATCAGTCGCTCTGTGGTGCGACCTTCCGTGGATAAACAGAGCATGGACTACGGCATCTTCCCAATGCATACCGGACTAAAATGCTATCTGTACACTTCCCTTTAGCGAGCGATTTGTGCGCTCACTCATTCCGTTGGCAGCTGGATTGCACGGGACCGTTCGTACGTGTTTCACATTGTGAAGTTATAGGAAATGGAAATCGTAGTTTGTGAATTGCTGTCGGTTGTCCGTCACAATTTCTTCGGGAAGCCCAAATCTAGCAAACAGATGTTTCAGCCAGCTTATAACAGTTGAAGTGTTCAAATCGCCACAAAGATGAATCTCAGGCCACTTACTGTAAAAGTAAGTGGCCACTAAACCGTTTCTCTTGTGCCGCGGTGCAGAATGGAATGGTCCCATGATGTCAATCGCCACCTTCGACCAAGGTTTCATTGGATAAACAATAGGTTGGATGAATGTATCGATCGGCTTAGAGCTCTTGTCGGCGTTCTGACACGCATCGCAAGACCGGACACACGCAGCCGCCATTTTAGTCATTTTCGGCAACCGAAAGTGTTCTTGCAGTCGGCGCTTCGTTCGTACGATATCCGGATGTCCCTCGTGTGCAGATTGGATAATTTTTGACGTTAGTCTCTGTGGAGCCACGTATCTCGATCCCCGCATAATGCAATCATCAATGAATTCCAAATTGTGTCGTCAAACATAAAACGCCCGTAGTTCACCACTGAATTTGGAGTGGCAAGGCCAACCTTGAGAGAGGTAGCGGAAAACGGCGTGTACATTTATGTCACTATGCTTAGCTTCTTGAAGCTCCCTTGATTGTAAAACAAAAATCATGACTTTTTCTTCGTCGTCCTCATTCTTATCGGAATCCTCTAATGGAAGACGGGATAAGCTATCTGCCATATGGTTTTCTGAGCTAGGGCGGAACGTGATTTGAAAAGCAAAATTCAGTAAACGCGCATACCAGCGGTTAATCCGCAGTGGCTTGTGATCATTGGTTCCTCGACTAAGGAGGGTAGTTAGAGCAGCCTGATCTGTACGCAATGTAAACCTCAAACCAAACAGGAATAGGTGTCTTTTTTCACAGGCCCAGACATAGGCGATGGCCTCCCTTTCACCGGCAAGGTATGAAACCCCTATGGGGGATAATTATCCAGAGCCATAGGCAATCACTTTTTCCTCTTCGTTATGCATCTGCGGCAGGACCGTTCCTAAACCGAAGTTGGTCGCATACTTCGAGACGAACGTAGGGCAGTTTTCATCGAAAATGGCAGACTGTACTGGTTGTGATTACACTGTAGTTTCTCTTTGTTTGTATCATTTCCGTTACCGATTCTTTTGTACCATTTGTTCAAATTCACACGTTTTGAATACTACAATTTCTACAATTTCTACGCGCTCGCATCATGTTGATTTCGTTTGCTGCCGTCTCTGCTTGTGCTGCTGTCACGTCTTTCCATTGGTTGGATTTATATATTCGGACCACTAGTCCGCATCGGAATAACATCAGCTGAAAGAAGAACTGTAACGCAAGTGGGCTTGAATTTTCTTCTATTTCGTGTTTTTGTCTAAGATTGTCTTTTGTCCCCTCACTCGAACACATTAGGTAACGGTCCTCTACAAGACTGCGATTCAGAACCCCAGTCAGCTGCGTTTTTCGTTGTCAGCATTCTCAAGGGCCCCTCTAGGGTAGCAAAATCAGGCAAATAGAGTAAGTTGTACAAGCATAAACCAAGAAAATTCTTAACCTCTGATGCATTCTTCGGTCTGAGGACTTTTGTGATTGCCCGAGTATTGGCGGCGTATGGTCGGAGTCCACCGGATGATAAGATGTACCCAAGGAATTCGACTTCAGTAGCAAAATATGTGCACTTTTCATGATTAAGATGAAGATGAAGATCTTTCCTTTCCTTTTGCTTATCCTTAACCGAGCGTCCGGCGGCACATGTCAAGCTTCGGTTTTGTTGCTCCGCAATTTACCATTGACCATTGAGTGTGTAACTTGTGTTTTACACTTGTGTGTCCTGCCATTCGTGTACGAGTAATTGGCTGGTTTGGTTGTAAAAATTTCTGATTAAAATTTTCACATTAGAAGGAAGCGCTTTCGTCATTAAAGTGATAGTTATCGCCCGTAGACCATTATTTTCGGTGAATCCTACCCTACCGTATAGCCAATCCACGTGCATGGGGACTGTTGAGCATCTGGAGGACTTGCATGAGAATTATCTTCCTTAACTGTCTGATTTCTGAATTTATTCCATTTTGCCCGCATAGGGTTTTAGCTACACACTGCAACTGAGTACAGAGCATTAGACAATGGAAGTGGTTCGTGCTTGGCATGTGAGTTCCAACTTTTCACTGTAACCGAGACATTTGAGGAAGGATAGTTGAGACATCACGGTTGCTTCACCATAAGGGATGTACCGATGAAACCCAATTTTAAAGCATTTCTGAACTTTATACCGAAAATTCGAGTATTGGAGAAAATATGCCCACATGAGGGTCGCAGCGTTTATACTTCGGCATTTCATTGTAGCTGAGGCTCTGATGATGTACCTGGAGAACAACAAAACTCTCGTTCCGTAGCAGCACGGATTTCGCTAAAATCGGTCCTGTAACACTAATCTGTTGATTGCTTGTGCAAACTGGACGGAATCAGTGAATGCTGGTGTAGGAGTCGACGCGGCCAACTTGGATTTCCTAAAGGCATTCGACCTTCTAGACCATCGCAATCTACTCCACAAACTCAAGAAATATGGAATCAACGATCCTGTTCTGCGCTGGATCGGAGACTTTCTCGTGCAACGTCACCTGAATGTGAGGGTACTAAGTAACCTGTCGGAATCCATCGATGTTCAGTGCGGTGTACCTCAGGTGTCGGTATTTGGACCACGCCTGTTCCTGATTTTCATAAATGATCTCGCGAGCGTGCTATCTTCTAACTGTTTGCTATTTGCTGATGATCTAAATGTATGGCGTACTATAGCTGCAGTGGAGGATCACACAGTGTTATAGAAGGAACTGGACAAAGCATACACATGGTCCATCGAGAACATGCTGCATTTCAACATCACCAAGTGCAAAGTTCTCAGTATACGGCACAAGTGTATGCACAAATACCGCCTAGGAGCACAAGTTCTACAGCGGGCTTCTCACGAGTGTGATCTCGGCGTGCTACTTCAAGATGACCGCGGTTGTTTGAGACAGAATGCAAAGACAGCTAAGAAAGTAAACCAGTACCTCGACCATCTTCGCAGAGCTTTCCGGAAGTTTGACCCTTCACTCTTTCCAAAAATGCTTAGTGTAAACGTAAGGCCGCACGTGGAACGCGCTATTCAAGTGTAGCAATCCTGGCTCAAGCACCATCTCACCGCGCTCGATACTGCAAAACGTAGGGCAACGAAGTTGGTCAGAGGTTTGACTAGCCTCCCCTACTCTCTCAGGCTGAAGACTCTGAAAATATACAGTGGACGTTATCGGCTTCTAAGGGCAAATGTTAGATCCTGAGAAACCCCAACCACTCATGCCATTCCCTTCTGCTACTCAGTCAAAGCACCCCGCTCAGAGATCATCAGTTTAAGCAGCGGCATTTTACCCGATATAAATCAGTGTTCATTGTACATGAGCTGCTTGACTCGTTCTAGATTATTCCATCATAAGTTGTCGGAAATTCTAAGTACTCCTGTTAGACTGCCCAGGCTATCGATAGGTGCACGCTTTCTTCGTAATAGATCATAGTAGAGTTACCTAGATGCCTCCGGCGTACTTGCTAATCTTGTAAACATATTCCACACTCCTAATTCATTACGGAGTCGATACAAGTTGGTACTGTTAAGATCTTGTATATATGACGCATTGTTATGTATTGTTCTATTGTGATTGTAGCCTACGATACACTATACGATAGTGAACGTACACACTCATCAGATTCTCAGGAGTAACTCATTTGGTGTTCGATGTTTCCAAACGGAGGCGTATGACAGGTCCGAACTGTCTTGACTACGTTCATCCTGTTCGTCTGGTGTGTTCAGTATGTGGATTTTTGAACTGGAGCTCATTCGCCATCTGAGGTCCGACTTGATAGCATGAACACCCCAATTCAAGCGTGGTCCTCAAGTGAATCAGTGTATTTCAATCATAGTTACCTCCGTCCAAATGAAGGTTGAGCAGTTACCTGTCAGCATGTTAAAGCTATATTTGAAACGGCGTTCCTACTTCATGGGATCGCCGATTTCGTGTTCAATAATCTACCCTCCCGACTAGATGCAATGGGTGCCTGACTGTTTCGCTCAACTGCGCAGGCTCAAAAGCAGCAGCAGGTGTGGCGAGAATACGGGAGCGAGCAGGTCAAAGATCGTCAATGCGTTTAATTGAATCAGGTGAGTTTATTTGAAGTAGAACGGGGGACATCAGCTTTCCACCGTCCACCCTTTAAAAACTGCATGGCTGCAGTTGGATCAAACGATAAACTCAGGCATGCTTCATGATGTTATTCGCAAAATCATGACAAAGCTAATTCAAATTGACGGTTTGTGTGCAGAGAGGAAAGTACGCTGCTGCAGCGCACCAATTAGCCCATAGATGGGCGTGCAAAGCCATTAAACTAACATGCCCACTGCAAATTTATTGTCTCCAAACTAAGTGAAATTTTGCCGCGTGTGTTTAAATTTAGACGCATGGCATGCATATTAGTCCGAGATTTAAAGTAGTTAATTCCCTTCTGAAAGTTGAATAGCAAGTTAAGAAGACGAAAACTGGTAGATGCATGCATTCCGTATTGCCTTCACAGTACCATTAACAATAACCGGTACGCGACTATATACTTCAATATGCGTGTGACCAAATAAGCATGACGTGCAAATGAATGACAGAAGTTCCACCCCTATGTCCACGGCAGTCTTAAGCTGACTGATAATGCTTTTGAACACAGTGTCGGCAACTTTCGGTTTATCGCAAAGGGGGTCGGCGAAACGGAGAAGGCGGGGATTACGATGAGGTAACGCAGGTGTGAACTCTGCTCCAAGCTCAATCCGATGACTCGTAGTCAGCAGGTGTTTACTTATTGAGGAAGCTGGCGTTTTGCGTACGCACGGAACTTCAGTGGGACAGGGATGCTGGTCAGTTTCACGTTGAACCCACCTTGGCACGTGTTTCGATATTCGCGAAGTCAAAGAACCATTGGTTCTGCCATTGGACCAGTCTTCGCAGTCGCACACGAGTTTGTATATGAAGTGTGAGTTGGCCCCGATCGGTTGAGCTTCCTTCGTTGGAGGCACCGACAATTTACGGGTTCTATTGATGACCACAATCTGAGCAGCACAGTAACTTCTTTGCGGAGCAGAGATTAAACGTTTCGAGGTTTTCACTACAGTAAATTCACCCTTGACAGTCAACTCGACATAGATCTTTTTCTTGGCTGCCGTATGCACCAAAGCTTTCGTGTCTCGCTGTTGGCTGTGTTTATATGTCTAAGGGGATAACCATTCGCGCGGAGTGTGGTTGTAATCAACACTAGCTCCTCGGCTAGTCAATCAGCCGAGCAAATTCAATTAGCACGACCAAATGAAGTTTGCACAAGGATCCGCTTGTACTGCACTGATGTGAAGCTGGTGAAGTGCAGACATTGGCCGGACCATGTTGCATTACTGTAGCTAGACCACTTAATGAGCCCGTCATCCCTGCGACTGATGAGGATGTATAAGAACGGTAAACAGTTATTCTGTTCCATTTTGCAGGGTGGAACATCCGTCATTCATTTTGCACCTCATGCTTATTTGGTCACACGCATAGTGACGTAGTTATTGGCCTACCGGTTATTGTCAATGTTGCTGAGGAGATAATACGAGATTGCTTGTCTTTTAGTAGTAACGAAGCATACATTCTACCTCGCATGTTTCAACCACCTTGGATACTGACTTCGTAATCAAGTTTGATGCTAGTGACCGTCCAAGGAAATTGATAAATGTCGCTTCGCTGAAGAAAATGAACTACTGACTAGGATTCAATTCCTCATTACCCGCAGATTGATACTTCCTACCTCGAACTAGTCACAAATGAAGTGCTTCAAGTGAACCCCTAACAAATCATTGATTGGTTGTATCTGCGTTGCCCGTGTATCTGTGTGGAATAAGGGGCAGTGTCAAAAATTATTATCCACATCCCTGTTCCGCGTCATAGTTAACATATCTCTAATTGAAGAATGCAGAGGTAAGAAAGCAGTGGTAAACTGCCGCGTGACGAGTAAGCAGCAACTAATCTCCAGTTGTTTCAGGTACCATTCACCAGCAATTGAGTTATTGGAGGTATACTTCAGTGGTGACCTCGACTCAGATTGAGAAGATTTATGGCTATCAGTTCACATAGCGTATGTCTCGAATGAAAATACACTTAGTGTCGAGAACTGCAGCAGGTTGTTGCACATGGTGATAACACTCCTGGAAGATGCCGGTACAACTTACTTGACCGGATTACTAATGGTACAAGTCAAAATTCATCACATCTAGACTCAGTCAGACAGCCATCACATTCCCGGAAAATCACTTTACGACTCATAGTTTCGGTAATCACCTACAGTGTGCATGCTATCTTACCCGTCCGGAATGTGAACTTGTAACTCGATTGTCACCAGTTTAACTATTGCTTTAGAAGAGACAGCGACAATCGAAGGCGCATCGCATAAGCTACCTGACTGGTTGGATGCCGACGCGGTGGCCATGATCCCCTAGGCATCAACAATGAATACAAGTTGTACTTCATACAATATTGAATCTGATAGTGGAAGAAGCATGGACATGTTCTGTAAGTTGCGCTAGCGGTTACTGCAGCGGTTCTCAAACTTTTCGAGGCGATTACCCCAAAACAGGTTGACCATAAACTTTTACCCCGAAAATCTTAGGTTGAAAAGCTAATTAACTAATAACTATTGCCTTTTTCGCCTTCATTTACTTAAAATGTGTACTGTTCTAAATTACCTTCGAACATTCAAAATAAATAAAACATGTACTTCTCGGCAATTTTTATATAATGTAGCGGTTACAGGCGTTAAACAGATGGTTGACTTTGTTTAATCTCAACAATTTCCGTTATATTTTGTGCACTTTTGGCTAATACACATCCTAAGTCGTGCTCCAAGTTCATTCGGTCTCTTGCGCAGGGGTGTGTAATCCTTGATAAGCATGAGTGGATATTAGTGGGTTCTCATTTGTTTCGAATATCCATTCCAAGTCCGTGCTGGATGAGAGGTTCCTACCACCACTCTGAATGGATAAGTTCTCAACCGTACTCACTTGGTTTTGTCGCTTCTACCTTAGTACAAATCGATCGATCCTTTAACTGGTCGGCTGACCTATGATCCCACCTTAGTGTTCACAGCTCTGTTTTTCGCCTTGGTGAATGAGTACCTGCCTTAAATGAACAACGATCGACGAGCGAGGCGATGGGGGCGCCAACAAGCTGCACTGCTTTGCAGTTTTGTAGTTATATTGTAGACAACAAAACAATTACCCAACATCGTCTAATTTACTGACCACTCACTACTGTTTAGTAACTGATAGTTAATAAATGGTGATTAGGCGGTTGTTTACCCGTTTTAATACATATAAATGCAATATTTAATTTTGTTTGGCGACAGATTGATGATCGAATCTTCTTAATTATATTTACACCCTGTAAAATTCCATTTTACCCAATAGGAAGTGCTTACCCTACACGTTGAGAACCACCGGGCTAACAGTTGTGTCGTACCAACATTCATGATGGGCGCATACTGAATTACAAAAGAGGAGAATTTGAATACCGTCTGCTTAAAGGAATCCAGTGGTAGTCTAACATACATATGCATAAGCACCGCACGGTATATGTGTATATCGATAGACAGTGCCATCTGAAATAACTGCAAATATATTTTGCTAAAATGTATAAATGACGTAGGCGGTTAGTTGGACCATTAACTGCTCAGCAGCCGCAGTAGCACCTTGTAATGTCTTTAGTCGTGATGTGTGCAAACACTCGCAACAGCCAGTATCCGATGGAAAGTCAAATAGCCGTTACCTCATTCTGCAAACGTAAATACGTGGGAGTGGGCTAAATTTTGAACGACAACTGAATATCACTGACCCAAAATTCGTTTGTGTATCGAACAGTGATTAACATTTAAACTGAAGTATTCGCATCAGTCGCCTATAGACAGCTGCAGCAAAGATAAACGGAACGTATTCGTGACCATCATTTGCTAATCTGTTTCAGGGAAGAAGTCACCCGGAAATCACTCGATATCCTTGTCAATCACGTAGTCCATTCGAGCTGGATTGCTAAGCACTAAAAATAACACTCAGACAAGAACATTAACGACGTGGTGTTTCCAGATTAACTGTAAAAGTTTGTGAAATAATAACGAATGTTACATTTGCTTTCCCTCGAATTTAGCGAGTTGGAGCATGAAACCAATTCTAGTTCACTGTGACGCGTGTTCTATGAATTGAATTATATATATATATATATATATATATATATATATATATATATATATATATATATATATATATATATATATATATATATATATATATATGGCGGGTGAGCCTAAGGTGCCCTGAGCCTTGCGGCGGCTAGCTCCTGACAGTTGGTCTACCCACTACTGCTACTGTCGTGCCATGGGCTTATGTCCTTTACACCTCCTCGTGGCGACGGCTAAGTGAAAATTTGATGTT
>CALYDF020000979.1:0-18005 GCA_944474145.2 Dicrocoelium dendriticum | reverse complement strand
GAATGCCGAAACCTGGACTGCATACGTGACCCATCGTCACTTCTGTGTGAAACTGATCCGCGAAGACAAGGTCACTCATCAGCAGAAGTTAATGAAGCAATTCTGCACGAACCGCAAACTCCTGTACAGGCACGTTAACGGCCTTCGAAAGGTAAAGCGAGGGGTTCCAGCACTAGTCACGGCTGATGGGTGCACGCGATCAGCAATGGAAGCAGCTGATCTCCTACGGCTTCATTACTCCCGAACTTTCAAGGAGGTAACGAGCACAAACATTCTCCTCATTTCTAATACTCCACCATCTGGTTTAGAAAACATCACCTTCACTGCGGAAGCTGTGTTGAATAAGTTGTTATGCTTGCGTATCCACAATTCTCCCGGAGCTGATAACATCCGACCAAAGGCTCTACAGGCAGTAACTAGTGATCTAGCAGCACCACTGGCTATTTTCTATCAACCATGTCTAGAGGAGAATCGCATTCCACCAGTATGAAAGCGAGGGGTCATCACTCCTATTCATAAAGGAGGTAGCCGCACTGATCCTGCCAACTGCCGTCCAATAACACTACTTCCAGTACTATCCAAAGTGATGGAATCAATCATCGCAGATGCGCTGATGAAATACCTGGAAAGCTACAATTTAATAGCCCCAGAGCAACATAGCTTTCGTCAAAAACATTCGTGTAATATTAAGCTATTAATTGCACGTAATAGCTGGACTGAAGCTGTTGATGATGGAGTAGGGGTCGATGTCATCTACCTGGATTTTTCAAAAGCATTTGATCGCTTAAACCATCGCGTTCTCCTTCACAACCTTCTGAATTACGGCACTGGGGACCCAATCCTGAGTTGGATAGACAATATTCTACAAGGACGACGGCTAGTGGTGCGAGTCAGAGAATCATTGTCTGATGCAATCGATGTGGCATGTGGAGTACCACAAGGCTCGGTTCTTGGACCTCGTCTATTCTTGGTGTTCATTAACGATTTGGCGAGATCAATTACTTCCGATTTCCTATTTTTCGCTGATGATATCAAGATATGGCGAAGGATCAGAGGACCGGACGACCATGAACGGCTCCAGTGCGATCTTAACACAGTGTCGAACTGGTCAGTTCAAAACGCCCTACCGTTCAATGTAGACAAATGTCGCGTCGTACAATTACGCCATAGTCATAACTACACCTATTCACTTGGGACCAACGGACTGCAGAATAGCTCCCAGGAACGTGACCTTGGTGTGATCGTACAGAGCGACCTCAACTGTTCAAAACAGGCTGAGGTAGCTGCGAAAAGAGGCAACCAGCATTGTCGGCATGCTGCGAAGAGCATTCGGGAGATTTGACCCATCAATCTTCCCAATGATGCACAATTCCTACTTGCGCCCGCATCTTGAATACGCTATCCAAGCTTGGCAACCTTGGTTGAAGCGTGACCTAGAAGCGATAGAGGCACCACAACGGAGAGCAACAAAGAATGTAAAGGGCCTGCGCTATCACTGTTACCACCGAAGGCTGAAGTTGCTGGGAATTTTCAGCGGGCGCTATCGAAGACTGCGCGGTGATCTCATATTAGCCTATCAAATATTGTGTGACCCCAAGCACGTATGCCGCCATTTGCTGAAACTTAGCCACAACACACAGCTCATGGGTAACTGCTTAAAGTTGAAGGAACAATACAGCCGTCTAGAGTGGCGACGGAATTACTTTTCCCTTCGGGTTTGCAAACCTTGGAACGCACTCCCAGACTCAGTTGTATCCTCTCCTTTCTTGGATGTTTTCAAAAAGCGATTAGATGTTGCTCTTAGCTCCCAACATTTAGTTACCTAAACTCCCCTACTGTGGATTACGCCAAGCATGCTTCTCAACAGGATTTATGTATCAAATGGACCTAAGTGAGCGACCATGTTTTACTTTTCTCACTCTTTACCTCAATGATCACTGCACCCCAGTGTCTTTCTGAACGTTTACGCTCGATAATTTATTTTAATTTTACACTGATGTTACTTATCAAACTATTCATCTCGGCAGACGTTCGATAGATGACCCAGACATATTTTGATTTCATCATATTCACCGCTACCATCCTACGGGACGTGTCAAGCACTTGCTTTTATCCCGTGATAAATCATTGTTCATTGCTCATTGCATTTAATGCCAGTGTTCCAAACTAGATTGGCCCATCTGTAGTCCTTTGGGCTCATTCCCTGACCCAGACTCACGGTTCTCGATATACATTTAGACCTGGAAAGTCGTTCGTCCTATTCGTGCGGTTTTGTATACATTCTTACATACATTACCCGCCTTATAAGATGTCCATAAGCAGTTCCCTTAACATAATGCGCAGCCGAGACTGTTGTCCGGGACTTCTTGGATCGTTGAGTCTCTCATTACAGATGCCAAGCAACCATCGTAACTGGTTGCGGAACGCATTTCGAATGCGCACAATTCGATACGTCCTGTAACTTATAGGCTACGACCGCATTCAAATGACAGCGTATTATACATTAACCAACGAATTAGTTACACTTCTCCATGGACAGCTTGGAGCCTACTCTAACCCAAACTGGATGGAGAACCTTTTCCTCCTATTATTAAGTATTCGTAGCGGCATCGAAGCAGAAATGCAATGCCCAATAGCAGAGGTTGTTTACGGCACAGCACTAAAGTTACTGAGTGAATTATTTTCACTTCCGCCGTCGTTTAGCTTTGCGTCCTCTCTATCACAAGCGTGCTTTCACTAGCCCGAAACCTTCTCCTGTGCAGACGATGCATGCGAAAATGCACAGCAGACTTCCTACCTGAACCGTCTTCCTCCACACTGACGTAGTTGGACACCTCCGGTGTCCTTACACAGGCGCATTCAAAGATTTGCTACGAACCAAGCCAACCAGTTAGCTAGCAATATGTATGATTTTACTGCTGCAGTTTGTGTTACCACGGTCCTAAACCTAACACTGACAAATCTCAGTTGGAAAGACAAATCCAAAGTTTACTTTGGTCATTTAGTCAAACAAGAACATCTACTTTTCGATGATGCAATGGTCATGATTTGGCTGTTTCGTCTTGCGCCATGAAAGGTAAAGTCCTAGTCGTAATATATTTAGTTCTATTTAAATCTGCTGGAAAATTAGGAAATAAATTTGCTGGCACTTATCTGGAAGTTAAGTGCATAATTCATAAATTTTCCTTTCTCCCAACCAAAAAGTTAACTAATGGTACTTTTAATTAACCAGTTGACTTATTTTCCCCGTTTTTCATGGTTATAGAATATGGACATTCTAAGCGAATCTGACGCATACTCGAGCAAGGATAGATATCAGTCCATATGGCACTTTATGATAAAACAATACGTCATAAACTTACGTCAATCTGTGATCGGCGTATGTAGCTTTATCTAACATATTAAACCTACTTTATTTTTAGTAGATAGCAAAACTTTAGGCAGAAGTTATTTTGACGACAAATGTTGTGGATCAAACTGAATAAGCTAATGTGCTCCGTTAATACGGAAGATGCTTAAGGGAACAGGCATGATAGCAGGTGCACTGGAATTTGTATGTCCGGTGTTCAATCATTTGCGCGGTGAAAATGGAGAGAAAAGTGCACGTTCTACATGCATACTTGTGTCATATAAAAGGAATTTTTTGTCGGAAGAGATAATGTCGTTTTACCATGCTGCTTCATCAGTGACATTTGAAGGGAAATTAACTGCCACCGCCGACACCGTTATGTAAGCTAGTGCCGAGTTTGGATGACCGACGTGCTTTCGCACAGCAGACTGTATTCGCGAAACTGCAATAGCATACGAACGGATAAGCGTGTGGGGCATGCGTCCGTAGATCAGTACACCAAACCGACAAAATGACAGTCAGATGCGCACAAATACGGAGGCAGGGAAAGTACGGTAAAACAGAAATAACCCAGGCAATTCTGAGTTTTAATACAGTGTATATGATTTATATGATACTCATTCTGTGACCATACATTAGATGATTTGCTTTAATTTGCATACGAAGTATGCCGCTAGAATATGAGTTCCATTACACTAAACGGAAAGTTACCAGATGACATTAAAAGGTAATTTATGATGCGATAGTCATAAGTTGAATTTCTGCACTGTAAGTGTGTGTAGCAAGCCAATTCGAAAAGCAAGTAAGTCACAGTGTTCGAGTAATTAGGTTCAGGAGAAAATTTGAAATGTGTATCAGGTTTTAACTGACGTTGAACAATTAACGTATGCACAGGTTCAGCGTGGTTCAGCACAGTTGTGAACTGCAAATTTCACTTGAAGGTCAATGCAAACGGCTGTTAGTTCTGCTTTCGCAACATGTGCTTTAATTCGAAAGCAAAATAGAAAATAATATCGGCTAAAAAGAGAACTATTTATGGTTCATCGAGCTGAACCGGAATTTTATTTTAGCTTCAAACCATAAAATGTCGTTATGTTCACCGACTCAAAAACCTTGAGGAACAAGGATTACACTTGAAGGCACCCATGCATTGATTTGTGCATAATGAACGTTCACCAGAACTGCAATTCTAAACCAGTGTGATCGTCCAGACTGAACAAGATAGCCCAAAGCCTGCATAACGTATTCTAGTGGAACTCAGTTAAGAAATTTGACGAGGAAACGAAATAAAAAAGTGAAAATGGAACGCACATTAACCCACCTGCCACTGTTTGCGAGTTGACCAAAACATTGCAGAGGAGCAAGACTGTACTTTTCTCCCAATTGTCTTACCCGGATTTATGCAGCCTCTCCGAAATTTCTGAAACGGCTTCGTATAACCAAACTTAGGGTAGTTAGATATTCAAACAGTGGAAACGCGGATACTTACTTTTCCATTCAGTCAATGAACTAGGTCATTTTAACCATCAATTTTCTTTGAAATGGAATGTTTCAACTTCCGGTTACAACGGTCGTTTAGCCTGAATTCCTTGTTTCGCAATTCCTGTACCAGGCACCAAAATGAATGTGTTCCAACATATTAGCTTATTAGAAAGCAATTCGTAGTAGCGTAAATGTCGTTGTAAGTCGCAGGATAGAACGCGTTTAGGCGTACTCACTGCCTAAGAAAACGTGTTCCATATGACTACACAAATGGTAAAGTGACGAGCAGTGATACAGTGGAAACCTGTTATCTATATTTCAGACTTCATTTACAACATATTCATGGAAAGACTAACGGGCCAAGATAATCTTTCTCCAAAAATAGTAAACTCAATTAAACCGGGCGTGTTGTGTTAAGAACACTATTTCAAATCAAGCTTCTAATTTGTATACTATTACCTAGTCAAAAGCATAGCATTCGCCGTGGATTCCGATGATCAGCTCATTTTACGTTTGCAAAAGCGAGCTGTTAGTCTGTTTCTACTGTCATTTCTGTTTACCTGTGAACAAACTATTTTACGTATTTTATTTAAATAAGTAAGCCATGCAGTTTATAAGCACAACGTACTTCGTTAAAAATGAATCTTTTTCCGTGCTGGTAATAAAGGGAGAGCTAGTGTTAGTGAGTAGTCTCGTTTCTGTTAAATTTGTATACGAAACCTGCTTATAGTTGACTTTCTAAAGCGGAGAATTAAGTGCATCCCTCCATCCGTCAATGCTAAGGTGTGCTGTAGACGAAGCAACTAATTACGATGTAAAATGGTTGCTGCATCAAAGTCATGTTTATGATGTGAAATCGAGAAGTAAATGTTGCTTGAACTGAAACATGAAGCAGATATTACTCAAGTGGAATCGTGGGTGCAGTTGCGTAGTTAGGCCGGATAAATTGGTAGTTGATAGCATTTAATCGGCGAAATTCAGATTTCGACAAAAGACGAAAAGTTGGAATACATACAGAGCAGTTACGACCGCCAGAAAACCCACCCGCACATGAATCGTGCGATTGAGAAGTTAATTCAAGCTAATATGAAACTTGGATGATGATTACTCTCTCCAAGATGTCTTGGAAATCCGAGATGAAATATTTGACTAGAAATGTTTGTCTTCGCAGTTCCGCTTTCCGCTTCTAGAGTTACGGGTCTATATAGAAAATAGTAAGTACTAATGTTAAAACTTTTATATTTATTCTGGTAAGGCTTTCATCCCAATAGTTCACAAGCTACATTGCAGATGGCAGTCTTGTATTCCTAGTTAAGGAACATTTTACTTACAGTTGCTGTGATTAGATAAAATCCTCTCGCGTTCCATTTACCATTTGTCTGTTTAAAATAATGCCTGATAGTCGTACAAGACCAACATGGTTTGCACTCAAAGTATACTGAACAATAAGTCATAATATTCATTTCTACAAGCTAGTTTGAATAATGAAGTAGATATAGTTAAGCACCTATTATTTCATTTACACCTGGTTTCAGGTTCTGGAACCTCGAACCGCACTGAGGAAAGCATTGACTCAGGTAAACCAGCAACGTGAGTTATCCAGGAAGTGAAAAATAAAATACTGGTTAACACAATCAAAAACCTTGGGACTTAAGTCATTTTCGTCGTCACTACCTTGACTACTTTTGCTTTCTTTTCTGTTAGATTTGTAAAATTCATGGCATGCGTTATTCCGCGCGTCTTTTATAGTACACAACAACATAACCTACTGATGGCTGTTTGTTCGAAATGCGCTGCTGTGATGCGCGACGTTGCAAATCTGGTGACCGCTCAAAGATGTCATCGGGGTGTCTTTTACCTGTTTTTGGTCTCCATATTTGGTCAGATGACAGGAGTAACAAACAGAACAGCGTTGATCCCAGTTTTTTCGTTCATGGGTCATAGATGGCGAATAAGAACGAGTTTTCGTGTCACTTACGCTAACACTCATCAATTCAAGGGTAGCGCTTCGTCTCCAGCGCTTGTATGCGCTCTCACATTTGAATGAGTTTTACATAAGTTCGCTCATCATCGATCTTCATCAGTTCATTTAGGTCGAAACACGCGGCATCCAGTCGCTCGAATGCGCACACAGAGCAACTATAGAAGCTACACGATTGCATCTCAGACCAAAACCGCCTGTTAACATTTGCTGTAAACACAGTACTTGGGATGCCCTCACATCAACCTAATATCTACCCAGGTGCCAGTAGTATTTAATACCTTTACGCAGCTGAATATACTAAATGGGAAGTGTGATGCATCGGATTAGAGTTGGTAGGGCGCCGCATGCTCATAGAGTCGGGGTATGCAAATCAACAATAGTGTGGGTCTGCTAATGGAGCACAAGTTTATGATGGGTATATAAGCGAATGATTGACGAGTTCCGCAGGATAGTTAATGTGAAAATTACGAACTAAAAATAGTGTCTGTAAAAGAATGCGTGAGCTTTATCACTCACCAAGGGAGTTGGAACTGCAAATGTATGTGCATTCATGCTACGGTCTATTGTACGTACTGCACTAACGCCATCATCTGTTGGTTCCGGATTACATTACGCAGTGTAAATCTGACGGGGTATCGTCAAGGCGTTTTTTGAATAGGCCTAATGTGTGGGCACTAATTGCATGCGCCGGAAATGCGTTCCGTGGCAGTGACACTCGGAGGGAGAAAACAGTTCCTCAACTAGCCAACCGGCTGTACTGCGTGAACTGATTAAACTGATGACACTCAGATAGGCATTTTGACTGAGTTGCAGCAGAGAGTGGCATGTGTGGTTGGGGTTTTTCGATTTGATACACCATTATGGGATCACCCCATAAACACCGATAACGTCCGCTGTACACTTAGAGTTCTCAGCATGAGTGGGTAGAGAAGGCTGGGCAAACCCGTGACGTTCATCGTCACCAAGTTGTACGGTAAAGAGCACGGTGAGATAATGCTTATGCTAGGGTATCCACGCTCGGGTGTCTTATTCCACGTGTGGTCTCACGCACGCGCCATGCATTATTGGGAAGACTGAGGTGTCAATCTTCCCGAACGTTCTACGAAGGCGACCAAGTGTTATTTGCTTTCTTCCATGGCTTCCCAGTCTGTATCAAACAGCCAAGTTTATTCTGAACTAGCACGCCGACATGGAACTCATGAAATGTCTGTAGTCTTTATGGCTTTATCCGATAGTCGTGAGAATTTGGATGGCCTAGACTCACTAATTTGCATTTAGTGGATCTTAACTGATGCAAATTCTCACGTGCCCATTTTTACGCTTTTTCCAGATAGTCTATTAGGGCGATAGCACGCCATATTTTTCAATCGCCGGTAAATAGTAGGCTGCTTGAACATAATATGCGCGTAATATCAATTATGAAGATCAGGAAAAGACGGGGGCCGAGTACTGAGACATGAGGAACGCTGCAATATACTTCGATTGGGTCCGGTAGGGTGCTGCGAGCCCACACATTCAGTTGACTTTGAGGGAGAACGTCGCCTATCGAAAGTACAACGGGATAGCCGATTCTATAATTCTGGGACTTTCTGCAGTAGAGTTCCATGGTCCTGACGGTAGAATGCCTTCTAGAAATCAAGTAAGATGTCATCTATTCCTAAACCAATAGCCACACAGTTCCGCCAGTAAGCACGAGCCATCAGCGGGTTAGTATTACAGCACGGATTTTGCAGAAATCCATGTCGCTTCAGAGGGCGAATTTCGTTAATTTTCTTGTACCCCATAAGTGACTCAGCTTCAATGGACTCCATGATCTTGAGATCACCGGAAGACGTGTTATTGAAGGCTAAGTTACTGGTTATATCCGGCCAAAACTTTTGTGGATTAGAGTACTTATCCCCGCTCCCACATCGTAATGAACTGTTTTTCGATAGGACATGCCTGGAACAGCTTTGCTAACGGCTCAGCTAAACTCACGGCAGCAACTTCCACCGCCTTCTGGCGAATGCCTTTGCACCCGAAAGGCTATACTAACGCAAAAGACATTAGCCGTTTTAGTGCAGCTGCGTTTATAAACGATATGTGGTAAAGGACTGAAGGCAGGATGACCAGTGAAGGCAGAATGGAACTTGATTGTACACTTGGGCAGGTACAGCCAAATTGTTGTCCACTAACGTTGACCGCTTACTGTGCCTTTTGTGCTAATCCGTATGTTTTGTGCACAGCTGTAATTCCGCGCTTAAGACGGAAAAGTTTGGTAACCTGTCTCTATTGCAGCTTGGGTTAGAGCAAACGTTTATCAAAGAGATCTAGTTGGTTCTTTACCCTATTTTCCAACACGAGTTTGACGCAATGCTTATCCTGTGCTGTGTCGTAGGTGCCTTCGTTTAGAGAGGCTATGTAGGAAACCCACGCTAATATTTTCAATGTCATGCATTTCTGTGGCCTGCCCCTTAGGATCGACTTCACATTTTTCTAGCTGCGGATTTTGATTTCTGATGTCCTTAACTTAGCCTGTTGAATCTGTTGAGGAGTTATTACAAGGCCACTTCAATGGATCCTTTGGTTAAGGAAAGAGCAGTTTGTTGCATTGTGAGGTCGGACAGGTCACCATAGTTGGTTGATGTGAGATTCCTTCATTCAATGTGACCACCAACAGTTCAAGCTACTAGAATGTGTCTGACGTGTAACATTTCGAGTATTGCCCCACCTACAAGTGCAAGTTATTTGATTTAACCATACCGAGCATACTGCGCGTCGTAGCGAGGAGTGTTTTGATTTTCGGAGAAGAGGTCGCCTGGTAGTCGGAGTGGTTGTCCATAAACCAGTTCGGCACTGGACATTTTGAGATCGGAATTCAGTGTTGATCGAATTCCGCCTAGTACCCTTGGCAAGACTATTTTTCAAGCTAAATGCATTGGCGACACTTAGCGAGGCTTTACGCTGTATGTGGAAGCGTTCCACCAATAAGTTTGTCTGAAGATGATAGGCAATTGTCCGAAGGTGTTTACATACGAGGACTTTTAGTAAGTCGTTGAAAGTCGATGATCGAATTGCTGACCACGGTCAGTAGTCATAGTGGTTGGACAGCCATGTGAAGCGACCCAGCGCTCGACGAATGCGCGTGTTATGGTCTCAGCAGACACATCCAAAATTTGGACAGCTTCAGGCCAACTAGTGGCGCGGTCCACCATGCTCAGTAGATAGACCATGCCTTTGGACGGCGGAAGTGGTCCAGCAATGTCGGAATGGAAATGAGCGAATCTCGTTGACTGACAGGAAATGTCAACTCGGAGCGGCAACAAGTCGATGAACTTTTTCTTGCTGGTAAGTCAGACAGTTGCGTACCTAAATTCTGACATAACATTGCATGTTAGGCCAGATGTATCTGTCGGCACTCATCCTGACTGAAGCGCTGAGACCAAGATGTGCGATGTTGTGCAGCGTATCAAAGACTTCTGGGCAAATGCGCTTGATAAATGTGCACTTGGATGTCCAGTCGAAACGCCGCAGATTACTGTACCCATGGACAAAGGAAGCGGTCTAGGTGCCAAATTTAGCTTGGACTCTTCGCCGGATGTCATTATGTCCTTTTCGGCTTGCTGAGATGCGGTCATAGCTGACAGATCCAGCAACTGCCGGAGCCAGAGAGTTTACTCTCGAAATCTTCTCCGCCACGACGTTGTCCTTGCTAGACACGTCTTGGACGTCCGTCGGTAACTGAGAGACGAAATCTAAATAACGAACTTCACGTGAACAGTTTCGTGACGAAGGGTTCAGGAAGGCGTAGACAAATGGATTGCAATCTGTAAAAACCGTAAAACGATTGCCTTCAAGCAGTGACGAAAGTGACGAACAGCAACTGAAAGTGCTGCATTTTGTTTCTGCTGTCTAAAGACGGCGAGAAAGTAACGCTATTGGTTGCCAGCTACTTTGGGAAAACTGCAGTAGAACATCGCCGATTGCGTTTTCCGCGGCGTCGACGGCTACGCTGTTTGGAGCGTTCGCGTGGAAGTGATGAAGCATGACAGTGGAAGTTAGTGCTTCTTTGCATGCTTCGAATGCCTTTTGTTCTTCAGGCGTAGGATCAAGTTTACTGTTGATGCGTCTACGCAGAAGATCCGTGAGCGGTTGCATATGCTCAGTGCAGCGTGGTAGGAATTGGCGATACTAGTTGACCATGCCTTTGTAGCGTCGAATGGCGGCGAGGGTCCTTGGACAAGGAAACTTGCGAATTGTCTAGAATCTGTCCTGCAAAGGACGGATATCTTGGGAATCAAGTTGGTGTCCGAAGAACTCAGTGCGCGGCTGCATGAAAACGCACTCGTCGGGGTTGTCAGTGACGTGCGCTTTCCACCGTTCGAACCAGAGTAGTAGATGCGTTCGATGTTCCGCTTTCGGTAAACGTGGCACCAAGAGGTCGTCGATGCACGGGTAGACTAATTCGTGTATAAATGCGAATGAATCAATGAAGTGTTGAAATGTCTGCACAGCGTCGCGCAGACAAAACGGCATTCACGGAAACTCGAACAGTCCAAGTGGCGTGATAACGGCGGTATTCGGTTCGTCCACGTCGGCGATCGGAATCTGATGATAAGCTCGCACCAGATCAATTATTGAGAACACGCGTGCGCCATGAAGCTCTACTCTGACTTCCAATTTGTGTGGCATCGGATATCGGTCCGGAACTGTTACGTTGTTGAGGGCGCTATAATCTCCACCATGTCGCCAGTCTCCTGAATTTTGGGCACCGTATGAAGCGGCGAAGACAAAGGGCTTTTGACCAGTCGGTCAAACCCAAGGTTGAGCATGTGCTCGAATTCTGCACGAGCAGTTTTGACGTTGTCCGAAGTCTGTCTTTGGGCTTTCGCGGAAGTAGATAGACCTTTGGTAACTACGTGATGCGCCGTCACTGTGGCTGCGGTTGATAGAGGTGATGCAGGTCGGAATAGTTGGGAAAACCCACAAGTAGTGATTTTCTGACCGGTTAGTTGGCAGTAACGTGCACCGGGTTGAACAATGCTACATCGCTGGATATTCAAGCGACGGAAAGTATCCTTGTCTGATCGATGAGCCATTCTCATTTAGCGTCGAGCAGCAAGTCGAAGTACTGAAGAGAATCCATCCCGATTATGGGATTTTGGACGTCAGCAACAAAGAATATCCATCGAGTGGAACGCCGCAGATTAAGATTAAGCTTGCGCGAGCGCTGACTGTACACGTGAATGCTAGTGCCATTGGCTGCACGCAGAGAACCAGTCAGCGTTTCGGTAACGTCGTCAGGATCACGAGGAAGGATGCTGACTACTGCGCACGAATCGATAAGGTAGCTAACTCCGGTTTGTCGATCGGTGACGAAGAATTGGCGACTTTATTGACCAGCTACATCCGTCGCACCTAAGTGCTGGTCGGCCCGTTTCCCAGCGCTTTTCGAGTTGAACGAACATGGCATGACTTGGTCTGTGGGCCAAATCGCTGATGATACCAGCAGTAGTAAGAGGTTCCGCAAGGTGATTTTGTCGGAGCGTTTGCTCTAGTTAAACTTAGCGACTTAACGATCGAGGTGCACAGCTACTACCGGAAGTCATGAAATCGACCAACCACTTGGAGATTATAGAGAGCTAAGCTTTCATTTCTTCAATATCGCCATTCGGTGTAGGTCGATCTTGTGATATCTGGAAGTGGGATTTTCCGAATTCGGTAGCGATAGCGCCCATCAACTTTATTGGTGCGCAGAACTTCATACAGTACGTTGCGCAATAAACGCAGCAATCTAGGTATCCACATTTCCTTGAAATTTATCGTCCTCTACTATGTTGGGTTTGGCTAAACTTTGCACCTTTCATAATAGCTGCGATGACTTGAGGTCACACAACTCCGTTTCGCTCAGACTCATTGTGACAGGTTGATGACATAAAATACCTGTCCATATGAGAACCACTGCTTAAGTTTCCTCGTATTTTTCTCACTTTGCTGGCAGATCGATTATACCGTCGATGCCGTCGACGACGTGCGGCGAAAGCGCGAAGACGAAGTGAAAAGACTTGAGCCATTCAGAATTAATGCCATGCAGTTCGAAAAGTACGTCTATTTGAGCAAACCAGTGTTTTGGATTGTTTTCGATATTTGTCCGAGTGGCAATGGTTGCATTTTTGACCTAGCCGCCGGGAAGTATATTACACTCGTCCATGGTAAAAAGGATACAAAGTAAGCGCTATAAAACCCGAACTATGCACAAAATGTGAAAATGAATTGACCTACCACAGTAGTTAACTAACCTGAAAATAAAAATTAGTAAACAGCTTAACAATGTTTCAGTCGGGGTCACCAGATATAGCGGAATCGTTGGGGCACTATAAATTCAAGTTCGTCCCGCCCTAGGGAAATGTTGAAAACAGTCAAATATGTGGAAGAAATAGGCGTTTACTATCGAAACGTTTAATCCCACTAGCAAAAGGTTTCTAGCTAGGGAAAAGTTATAGTCGCCAGCCGAGACACCGCGAACGCTCTTCGAAGGCGGAAAAACCGGAAGCGCGCGAAATGCGGTTCCTTGGGTTGACTCAAACATGCGTAGTTATCGTTCAAACTGGCAAGTTTTCAAACTTGTTTAGGTACAAAAGGATCGTATATTTGAATGAAATTCTGCAGGCAAACAGGGGAAATCTCGAGGTCACTACACTGTTATTTTTGACCTGGCTGCACTGTTCTGAATTTGTGCTTTCTGTTGAGTATCGAAATTGGGGCACTGCTCTGTTTGTTTCCTGCGGGACAACTTTCTTAGCAGTTTATTGTTCTACGATCTTACTCGGATTATAGAGCAACATTTTGTCGTTCTAATGGGGTGGCACACATACGCACACCACCCTTTCACCCGCAATCGAACGGTCAGGTTGAGCGATTCGTCGACACATTCAAGCGTGCACTTATCAAAGAGCGAGGCGACGTTCCCAGGGACGATTGCGTACACACATTCCTAATGATGTATCGAAGCACACCACACCCACTTGTAACGGAAGTTCACCGTCGGAAATGTTGTTTAACCGTCAGATCAGGTCAATTTGGGACGTAATCGTTCCGGAGGTGAGAGAATTAGCCAATCCGGAAACAACAGAATCTGCGCAACCCAAACAGCACGTAATAGCGAGAACATTCAAGTTCAAGTTCAAGTTCAATTTGGACAGGAACGGTAGGAGAATTCCCATGTGTGTTCCTTCTTCAATGCGTCGTTGAACCAGGATGGAGTTCGCGGGAGCGGTTTGGAGCCGAGAGGAGCCAAATCAATACACACGAATCACATAACGGTCAACCAATCAATGCCCACGCGGCCTGCACTAGCAGTCCCCACTGTACCGGCCACGTGAATAGAATAAAGGTTAAGAGAAGGGAACCAACAAAAACAAAATAATGGTAATTGTAGTACAGGAGAGAATGTGTGGTTAAGACAATAATAGTAATAGATGTGAGGAGCCAAGGAAATAGATGTAGAAGTTAAGAACTAAACGGAAAGGTCTGAAACTGTAACCCAAGGGCGTCGAGTCGATGTTCAAACTCCTTCACCGTTGGTGCTAACACTACTTCGCTGGGTAGTGCGTTCCATGAGTCGATGACCATGAGTGACAAACGAACGTCAGCTCTAACGTGATCAGATCTAGGCTTATGCAACTTCAGAGGGTGACCACGAAGGGATGACATCTGAGCCGGCTGGAACAGTCCAGTTAGATCAGGCCCAATCTTGTTGGTCAATATACGGCACGTAAGAATCAGGTCTTCCCGAAGGCGCCTATAGTGCAGCGAAAACATCTGCAACCTGAGCAGCCTATCGGGATACGAAAGATGCCTCAATCCTTGTACCATTTTCGTACCAACCCTCAGAACTCGTTCAAGTGTCATCTTATCGCGTACCAAGCATGGAGGACAGGCCTGCACGCAGTACTCCAAGTATGGCCTGACGAAGGCTGAGAACAATATAACGAACATTTCATTTGTTATAATGCCGAATGACCTGCGGATCATCCACAGCATTCGGAAACCCTTACGGGTAGCATTTGTCCAGTTCTCGCTGGATTTGAAGTCAGAGGACAACGAGATACCCAAGTCAGTTTGTTCAGTCACTTGACGCAATACATTTCCGCCAAGTACGTAAGAAGTTGTAGGAGTGCTTGATCCTATGCGCAGGACCGAATACTTTGCAAGATTGACTGGCAGCTGCCACAATTCTGACCAGTCCCAAAGCTTGTCCAGAGCTGTCTGTAAAGCCGTGGGCCCAACAGAACCGCTCATTGTATTCCAAAATTTTAAGTCATCCGCAAACATAAGGGATGGTACCTTAAGCTTCTCAGGGAGGTCGTTGACATACAATGCAATCAGTAGAGGTCCGAGAACCGACCCCTGAGGAACACCACTCAGAACGGCTTGTCTGAAAGACAGCCCAGAACCCACTCGGACACTCATCTGCCTTTCTTCCAGGAAAGCCGAAATCCACTTCAATACTTGGCCTGAAACGCCGTAGGATTCTAGTTTAAACAAAAGACGGCAATGCGGTACAGTGTCAAAGGCTTTAGAAAAGTCGATGAACAAAACATCCACCGCCTGTCCTTGGTCCACAGCCTCAGCCCAGCACTCTCGGGCTACCAACATGTTAGTCAAACAGGAGTGGCCTCTGCGGAAACCATGTTGAGACGGGTTGAGCAAACTGAACATAGCTAAGTGCTTTTCCAGAGCATCTCTTACCAGCTTCTCTAATACTTTCACCAGTAAGTTTGTTAGGCTAACCGGTCTATAATTTTCAGGTAAGTGCTTATCACCCTTTTTGAAAATGGGGCACACGATAGCATCTCTCCAGTCAGCAGGTAGGGAGCAGCTACGAAGAGACTTCTCAAAGATACACTTAACCGGTTTACACAGCAACCCAGCCAGCTCGTACAAAAGTTTGGGATGGAGGGCATCTATCCCGGCAGCTTTTGTGGGATTTAGGTCACGCAGGAGCTTGAGTACCTGAGCTTCCGAGATGGAAAGGTCCATCAGAAAGGAGTCTAAGGGTATCTTTGCTTGCAATTGGATATTAGGCAATGGAGATTCATGAACAAACGACCTAGCATACTGTTCTGCAAGTAAGCAGGCCTTGGCCTGATCGGTTGATACTTCAGTGCCGTCAGGTCCAAAGAGCACAGGGATAGGCGGATTTGCATTGCATCTCCGTTTGACATAGCCAAAGAACCGTTTCGGGTTTGTTGATGCAGATCGAGCTAGCGCTAGTTCATATCTCAAGCGTGCGGCCCGCAGATGTTGTTTACATGCATTTCGCACGCTTCGGTAGCGATGATGGGTACTTTCTGAGGGAGCTGATACGTAAGTCCTCCAACACCTGGATCGCCTACTGAGCATCCTGCGCGCCTCAGTGTCAAACCAAGGGGGCTTTGCCCCTACTTTATTCCTCGCTGAGATTGGAATGTGGGGGAGGGAAATCTCGCAAAGAAAGGATTTGAACTTATCCCAAGCAACCTGGACGGTGTCATCCTCTGACATGATACAGAGTTTATTTGCAGCCTTGTCCCTGATGGCTTGAAAATCCGCGCGCCAGATATTTGGCCTCTTGACCATACACTCTTCACGTCCCCGACTTAAGGCGCATTTGAATAAGAGGCAGACGTGATCACTAGAGCCCAAGGGAGCAGCATACACTACATCTCGTACAAAGTCCAGCGATTTCGCAAAGATGAGGTCAAATATGGAAGGCTTTTGGCCCTCCATGAACCTAGTTGGGCTTTGTACAAACTGATGAAGGGATGCTTGTAAGGATAGGTCAAGGAGATCATTTGAAAAACGTCCAGTCGCCGCAGTGCAGAAATTGTGCCAATCCACCTCAGGAACATTAAAATCACCCATAACAAGACATCTATTTGTCGTATGAGTACGAATGAAATCAATGAGCCTGCTTGACGTACTTTCGGGGCTTCTGTATACTAACACAATTTGAATTGCGTGAAAGAAGCGCAAAGATCTACCGCAAGCGCCTCGGCAGTTACATCAGGGGAACTGAAAGAATATGTTCGTGAAATAGTCAAGGTGGATTTGACGTATAAAGCAACTCCACCTCCGCGACAACATGAGGCGCGATCAGCTCGCAGAGGGGTATAACCAGGCAAACACATTTCACTGTCTAGGATATCGGAGAACAGCCACGTCTCAGTGAAAGCGAGTACGTCTGGCCGGGAACTTTCTACAAGAGTGCCAATCTCGCACATCTTGTTCCTCAGACTACGCACGTTGCTGAGGACTACTTTAAGCAAATTGGGATCGTGAGCGGGGATCGGTCACAGACGGCTCTGAAAGGGCGGAAGTAGACCACCGGCTCACTACCCGAAAACCCACCAATCGAAGACCAGTTTCACCCGCCTCGCGACGGGCTTTGAGGTCCTTTATGGCGGCCTTCAATTTCAACCTATCAGTCAATGGGAGGTCAGGTTGAATACTGACCCTAGAACCCTTGAGTTTAAAAGCGAAACGCAGAAGCGTATTACGCTCGTCCGGTGTTGAAAGAACCACTCTCAGTAAACGGGGTTTGACGCCCGAAGCATCGACCGGCACAGACCCAAGCCTAATGAGTTTCCGTACAGTTACGCCAGGAAACCCGGGCGGTAGCAGTTTAGAAATGCAAATATTAAACCATTGCAGGTCAGCAAGCATTCGCTCCTTTGGAAGAGCTGCAGTGGACTCCGTGACATTCCTAAAGATGACACTGCTATCAGTGTAGGAGTCACTGCGGCGGAGGGTGCCTACTCCACGCGCCACAGTCATAGAATCATGCGACTGGGTTGCTGGTTGCATGGATGCACTAGTGTAGCGCCCAAAAAGATAACTCTTATCTTTCGTGTACAATTTACTTGATGACCGATTGTACATTACTCCTTCTTGTTTTAATCTTACAACCGGCTCGACACACAACTGCCTTGTAAGTCCCCGCGCTCACGTGTACGCTCTTGCCTCGCTTCATCCGTCCGCTTATTGTTGCAGCCCATCGAATACAGTCCGCTGTGTCCGACTCCAATTGCCTTCTGATATCCGCGCTTAATTCCGCGCATCGTCTCGGACTAGTATTGACTAGTCCTACAAATTGGTGACCCCGATTCGCACGCGCGAATTCAACATTTTTCTCGTTTGTATTTTTTTGGTGAGTTCGTTCCTTTTTCG
>CALYDF020000978.1:0-17847 GCA_944474145.2 Dicrocoelium dendriticum | reverse complement strand
TTGATTCTCCTTGCTTCTGTAAAGGATCACCCACAAATTTTTCTATACGATGTTTTGCTGTTACAAGCTCCAATAAAAGTATAGTGGTTCTTGACAAATATCTGTATATCTAAACCGCATCTGAAAGCTACTTTCTTCTCGGAGTGCATTAAATCAGATTTCTGAGTACTGCATTGTGGGAACAAGTAGAACTTTAAATATGTACAACTCCATCGGAATATAATCCAAAAAATCAGAAAAGGTATTTCCATTGTTTGATATTACAATATTCTAATTTTGTAGATAGCATTTCTCAATATCTTACCTACACTCTCACTGGGCCCAAAAAGTTAAAGTCTTATTATCAGTATATACTTGTTCTCTGAATCGTATGGTAATGAAATGTGTTTAACGAAGTTTTGTACTGCTGCACGACTTCTTCTGGTAGACTGTTCCAAACAAGTAGAGCCCTGGGTTAGAAGCACAGGAGGTAGGCAACTCCCTTCATATCCAGCACCGCAAGCATGTAGCGGTATCCGCGTGTGCTGCATCGCGTTCACAATTGAAGCAACGTTATCAGCACTGGAGAGTCACCAGGATGTAATCTGCGGTAGGTCACGATGAGATCGACTCTCAGCCGACAATAGGACAAGTTATAATGACTTAGTTTCTCGCACTGGTGTTCGCAAGGGTATCGTGGTAAACTTGAAATGATCCTGTTAGCGACGTATTGGAACCGTTCTATCTTCTGTGGCACGCCATGAGTAACCGGGTAGTTGGCTGACGAACCCTATCTCAGCATTGTCCATATAATGGATGAGAAGAGGTTAGAGGTGATGTCTTCAGTCCAAGACCAGGAGCTACGTTTCAGCGTCCAAAGCAGGCACTGTTAGTTACAAGTTGGTCTGTTCGTGTTATCCACGAACTTTAAAGCACAGCGCGAAGGTACAGCTAGTTCCTACCCAAAGGGCGTGGGATATAGCGGCTGGACGTCAGTGGCGTACGTGCGGCGGTCCACACCTAAACACAGGCTCATGAATACGGAGTTCCTTGAGTTGAACGGGAGATGGACTTTCGTAGATTACATGGAGAGACGGTTGAAGTCATGAAGAAGTTGGCCGCAGTCGTCTCGAGTGCTAATCACCCTCCAAATCTTCAGCTCGCCTAAAAACAGTGCATATGGCGAACAAAGAAGCTTGAGGAAGCTCTTGATGCGGATAAGGGACAGATTGGTTACCAACACGAACCTTCAGGTATGTCGCATGCACAAGGAAAAAAGCCCGCTAGATCGCCATGGACTTGCACTGACCTTTGCTGAACGCCAATGTTCTGGATCCACTTGTGCATGGATCCCTCAACACCCACACACACAGCTTATCAAGGAGGACTCCGTGATTTATCGAACCGACTGCTTTGCTGATATCGATGCAGATTACGTCTATAGATTTCCCTTGGTTCATTGTTTACAAATATATATGCAGGTTGGTAATGCATGAGCGGCCTAGCATAAAACCGTGCGGTGCAGGAGTCAATACATCTTCTGGTTGGAAAAGCCTTAGTAAACCTTTTTTATGATTTTCTAGGGAACCTTGGCCAAAATAACTCTCGGAAATGGCCTGCAGTTATTCACTTTGCTTTGGTCACTATCTTTCCTAATTGGCTTTACCACAGCATTTTCGGTCACTCGACAATAAAACTTTGGACAGTGGACTGTTGAACAAGTCACTGATAGAAGTGAGACAGTGTCTAATAGGGACTTGGGAATCAGTAAATGAAGTCCGTCATGGTCAGCAGGTTTAGTACCATCAATATTGAGGAGTAGTTAAAGCAAATTTCAAACCTTGTTAATCAAGTTGTCAAGTTTGGTAAGGGCATTACAATTCGAACTTGTAACAGACAACATGTCAATTGCAAATACTGAAGCAAAGTGCGCCGCCAACGCGGTCGCATGCTCATTTCTGTAGAATAGGGGCTCTCTGTCTGTCGGCTTCAAGCCTCGCTTCACGTAAACGAAGATTCTCTTCGAGACGGTCTTTGTTGTAGTTGAGAGATGCTCACCGAATACCGATGCTTGCTCGTATTCGCAATACTGCGTATAATTCGCCATCGGTTTTACACCACGTATTCGTTAGAAAAACCAGGGAGGAGGAATTTGTCTCACAATTTCCGTCGCCGCCGAGCCATATTATAATGATCATTGTCTAACCAACGTACCTTGACTGATCCAAATTTTCGACACTTCATTGTTAATGGCAGAGTACACAACGGTGTTAACAGTATAACAGTTTTCCACAGATTAGGATTGCACCAGAGACCAATCCACCTAGCTAGCGGTTCAAGTCACACCTTCAAACTCCGATTTTAAGCAGTTGTATGTTGCTTTTATCGGATGGGAATACTGTAGTGGTGGATCCGTGCTGGCTATGGGCACTGAGTGATCGCTTGAAGCAAAGCGTTCTAGGATCTGAATTTCATAAACATGTTCCCATTTTGCTACCATTATGTCCAATCACAACGAAGTTGATCGCGACAAGGTGACAGCTGCTGCCTAGGAGACCATCGGGCGCGAAAACTCTAAGCGGCCTGATTGGTTTGATGACAACAATGCGACGATTGGCGCATTGGTTTCGGAGAAGAACGCAGCATTTGCTGCACATGTCGCAGACCCCAGTGACTTGGGGAAGAAGAGTCATTTTCGCAAAATTCAACGGCGACTGACCCGAGAGCTCCGTCGCATAAGAAATGCATGATGGACGGAGAAGGCGAAACATATGGAATGCTACGCCGAATGCCGCCAACACAAGGAATTCTTTGACTCCTGGAAGGCGGTGTATGGACCGAAGTTGGAGCCGCTAAGCACGCTAATGGATGGTAGTTCAGGCGCTACCTACACACAGACTGCAGACATAATGCAGATCTGGCGGAAGCACCGACTGTCACTTGAACAACCTTTCAGAGATTGACTGGCCTACATTGAACGGCCTCAAGCAATACGATGTGAAGGAGACTCTGGAGGACACGCCGAGACTGGATGAGACGCAGAGAGCACTTGCTCAGCTGCGAAACGGCAAGTTTGCTGGGGTCGACGGGACCCCGTCTGAAATAGTGAAACACAGTGGACCCATGTTGTTGACTGTGCTGCACCACTTGGTGCAACGCGTTTGGATTCAGGAGGAGGTGCCTGCTGAGCTGAAGGATGCCCTTGTGCTACCACTGTAGGAGGGTAAATGGAGCAAGCAATGTTGCACGAATTATCGTGGCATCAGCTTGCTGAGTTGTGAGGGCAAGGTGATTGCCCGAATCATGCTCAACCGCCTCGTCAGTTAGATTGTAGAACCTAACGTGGCGGAAGAGCAGTGTGGATTCCGCTCGAATCGCAGCACTATAGATATGGTGTTTGCGGCTCGTCAGTTGCAGGATAAGTGCAGAGAACGACACCAGCCATTGTACTTTCTTTTGATTTCAGCAAGGCACTTGATACCGTGAACCGCGAGGCATTGTGGCTGGTGTTGGGTAAGTTTGGTTGCCCGCGTAAGTTTGTAAGTTTATTTGAATGTCTGCACAGCGGCATGCGAGCGAGGGTGAAGCTGAGTGGAGAGACCTCGGATGACCTTACATTTGTCACTAGTGTGAAGCAAGGCTGTGTCACATCCTGCCCTGTTTAATATATATCTTCATGTCAAGATCTTGCGCTTTTAATGTGGCTTGTGCTCATGGTGTTCGTGTGGAGCGCCGTATTGATGGTCGGTTGCTGAACATCCGTCGTTTCGGTGGGAGAACTCTAAGCTGTGAGACAACTATCCGTATGTTGCTGTTTGCTGACGACTGTGCGTTGTTTTCACACAGCGCGGATGAGTTGCAGCACATGACTAGTACTCTGGCTTCGACAGCGGCCAAATTCGGGCTCACCATCAACACAAGCAAAACTGTCTGTCTCTTTCAGCCTTCACCGGAGGTGCAATCTTCAATATTGCCGCGAATCAGCATTGGTGCTGAAGTATTGGAAACCACCTCCCGCTTTTTGCTACCTTGGGAGTGTGATGTCGACTAATCAGCAGCTGCACAGTGAGCTGTGTCTCCGCGTGTCGAAGGCAGCGGCGACATTCGGAAAGCTAGAGTACCGAGTGTGGAACAACCATCAGCTTACCATTGGCACGAAGCTGATGGTTTACGAATCCATAGTGCTGTCCGTTCTGCTATACGGCAATGAAAGGTGGACGATGTACCGTCGGGATGTGCGATATCTCGAGCGGTTCCATCAGCAGTGTTTGCGACGAACTTGGAGCATCACTTGGGGCGACAGAGTTGCAGACACGGAAGTGTTGCGACAAAGTGGAATGTATGCAGTGGACTGCATCCTTTTGCTGAGACACCTGAGGTGGATCGGTCATGTGAGTCGTATGGATTCGAGGCGGATACCGAAACAAGTATTATATGGCCAGCTGAGTATAGGGAAGCGGCACGTGGGGAAACCAAAGTTACGTTACCAGGACATGATTAATGTAAGCCTCTCACTTTCTAATCTTGATTGCAGATCATGGGAATCGAAGGCAGTTGATCGGCGTGCATGGCGAGATCTGATCACGAAGGCAGTTGCGGAAGTGCGGGAGAAAGACCTCATGCATGCAGAGAAGAAGCGGCAAGTGCGAAAGCGGCAAGCACCGATGGGTTGTACTCCATCGACATCGAGCGCATGGTGCTGTAGCACATGCGGTCGCGAGTGCCTGAGTCAGGCAGGCCTGGTGAGCCATGAGCAAGGCACTCGGGACCACTACAGAAGCGACGATGGGTCCTGCAGAGAACGTAGGCAGAACTGGCGCAGCGTTTGTAGGCAAGCTGCATTCGATTTACTAACAGCGTGCTTGCATGCTAAGTCTATTTATTTCAGGCGGTGGGTTTTCAATTTTGCCCTAATGCTTTTCTTTCTCATATAAATGTCTACCTGTACTCTCATCTATAAACTTGCACACGTCGCTTAAGCCAGTTGTAGTTAATATCGATAACATTTTCGTGTTTGTGGCATTTCCGTAAAATATAATTTCTGGCCTCGTGAACTTATCTCGAATTCGTTTTTAGACAACTTATTACATATGCTCATTAATTTATGTCACCGTTTCCTTATGCATTACTCATTTTATTTTCTTTGTTATCTTTTACACAAGTGATTGGCTGTTGCTTGATATCCCCGGTGTGGCTGCACTTGACGTGCATGTTGACAAGGTGCCTACCTGTCTATTACCCACTACCTCGTTCATACTGGCTCCAAGAGACAGTTGGTCGTTGCTGGAGGGGACGGGGTGCACGGTCCTTGTGGTCGTGCTAGGCTAGAAGAGTGGTTCCACGCACTCAGTGTGGAGCGGACTACGGTCCAGCCACCGCCTTGTGTGCGTTTGATTCCCTAAATACAGCGTGCTTGCGTTTGTCTATGAAGGAGTGTGGGCTGGCTCCGTTGATGAAACGTGGCTCCTATCCGCGTGTCTCCCAGTCTTATTCCTTCGGGTTTACACTGGATATTGGGTGTGTGGATGGAGCTGTGGGTGGTGCAGCGCAAGCCATCCATGGTCCCTCTGTAGGCGCAGGCGTCCTGTGGCTGGCCACAGTGACACGCAAATCCGAAACCGCATACCGTCAACCATATTCACTTGGCCACTCTGTTGTTTATGATTTGACCGATGTCAGCGTAAGTGATCCGAAGCAGCCAACTTAAACATACCGCTAGGTTTGATTTCTCTGTAGCCCAAGGAAAACAAACTTAATTTTTTTGATGATCTTTAGAAAACTTCCTACGTTGCACTTTAGTAAACTTGGTTGTCAGCTTTTGAATGATTTTCATGCAAATAATGTCACCATGAAGATAGTTACCCAAGTCTGAACATAGTATGTCAGGTGCGGCTGAAGCACTGCTTTGTACAACGGCAGGAAAAGTTCTGTCTTTATATTAAACAACGCCTTCTTGAGGTCAAGCGATTCTTGTCGATTCTTGTTGGTTGGATGGCAGCATTGTACCCAAGGCTTAAAACGGCTCACCACGGTGACCCCTAGATGGTATGCGTGTGCATTACTCCGCGTGGAAAGACATTCTGACAAAGTTTGCACTGCATACTGTTGCCACTAGTAATCACTAGCTAAAATGCATTGGCTTTTAGGGGCAGATTATATTTGTCTGTCTAAGTAACCTCATCGACGATATCCTTGGTTAATGTTATTCCATTGCTCCTGCTGGTTAGCTTTGTGTCACCTTCTGAGATGTAGCGGGAACTTTTAATAAGCCAAAACGGCTCGTGTACAAACATCTGAAACAATAATGGACGCAGTACAGAATCATGAAGGAACCGCTGTAGGCAACGCCTATGAGAAATTTCGCTTCGCCAATTCTAACTTGAATTTATTCCCATAGCAATTTTGACAGTCAGAATAACATTTTGGAGCCAATCCAAGCTATGCCGACTTCTCCAGTGAAAAAGCATGATGGACTTACTAAACCCAGATGGTACAGCTATAAAGAAGATCGAACAATCGCATCCAAAAACACCACAATTTAAAGAAATACAACTTATTAATGAAGCCATGTTGCTCTACTCCACCTAAGTTATGCTTACAAGTACTTACAAATCCGGTTTTTTAAATGTCTTTAGAAACACTTGAGCAAAACGTAGGTCAGATTGACAGGTTTGTACTTAAGTAGGGGCGATGTGGAGGCCTATTGTGGATCGTAACTAAGGAAGCCTCCCACCAAACTCTTGATAACGACTTCTTATAGGGACAATTTGTGTAATAATGTGAGGGGACACTTGGGATTATCGGCTAGTGGTTTAACGGCTGTTAGGTGGCAGAGTCAAATAAGTTCTACCTAACCAATAATACGAAGATCTGTGGTGCGGTTAGAATGGTGTCCCCCATTAAA
Organism: Dicrocoelium dendriticum; assembly: GCA_944474145.2. Classification (NCBI taxonomy): domain Eukaryota; kingdom Metazoa; phylum Platyhelminthes; class Trematoda; order Plagiorchiida; family Dicrocoeliidae; genus Dicrocoelium; species Dicrocoelium dendriticum. The sequence continues at coordinate 10,964 of CALYDF020000978.1, read as the reverse complement.
TAACTGCATGCGCAGTGGGGCTGTGATGGTACAGCACACTCATTATCCCAAGGCTGCAGATTATCTAGGTCGCGTAGTAGCAATTTCACTTTATCTCCATTTTTCATAGCCTGCCTGCGAACGCCCGTTAATAAACAATTTAGCGCTTCTCTTAGAGAAAACTTTGATTAGATTTGTTCGCGCACTCTTGGCCAAGCTAGGATCACCTGAGTCTTTAGCCTGCCATTGCAATTTGATAAGCATATGCCTGCATATTTCTCACAGCAGTAACTTCGGAAGCTTTGTATTATTTCAGCCTTTTCCACTGATCATTACGCCTCTTTGGGGCTTTATCGAATTTCTTCTTTCAACATTGGAGGGTGCAGAAAGGTTTCTTAGGGCCAGGTGGAAAAACTCACCAGCAGCTTCACAGGCCCGCTTTGAAGTACACGCCACTTCTTTTACTAAAGTTGCTTCTTCGAGGTCAGAAAGTCGATTTATTTGCAAAGCTGTGCCCCGTAAGTTTATTTATTCAGTTCGACTGAACTTTCTCCCGAATCGAAGATGCCCTGCAAGCTTCGGTGTGTCCATGGAGAAAGTACGAACGCGATGTGCTATCTTATCATTAGATACTTCCACCTACAGTTCCGTCAAGCGACCGCGTTATTGATTACGACATCCAGCGTGAAGAGGGCACTCCCGACATTAGTTCCGGTCAAAACACTGACATATTGTTCAAATGCAACCTCGTGCATCAACCGTATCAATTGCTGTTCCATGGTGTCCGCCCTATGACTGTGCGCTGCCAAGCAACATACAGAATGATCTGGTCACTAGGGATGAGAAAAGTAGGGACAGCGACCACTTCGTTCCTCAGTGATGTACCAGGCTCACTGTCCTCTCGTGTGGTGGATGGATTGCAGTAGACACGTGATCAAATCTCCAACACACTTCTCAATCCTAAAAAGCAAGGTACCTACTGAATGTTTGGTGTATTCGGGATAAATGGAGCTTGTCAAAGCTTATACTGGAGTTTTATAAATAATGTGACTCATCTACTACTTCAACCTGCTTGCTAGATTGAGACATTTGATAACAGGTCACTAATCAGTTCACTGAAAGAGCACCAAGTCTCCTTAACAACGGCCACACCAGCACGCTCACAACTCAAACTGCAGTAGTTTCTGTACCATCATTTTTAGGATAATACTCCAGAAACGACAACTCGTATTTTTGCGTCATTTCCTTACCATCCACCTCCTGTATCATTTGCTCAAGAGTAGACCGTTGTAGTGTCACAAAACAAATCTTGCTTTCGAATTGATTACATGTTTAAAAAGCTGACCGGTTTTCTTCTCTTTAACTGAATTTGCATAAAAACACAACCTTCTGAATATTCCTCATGATATACCTTGGAAATTTTAGAAAGCTTATTTCCTATACCAATCTGTCAAAAATTTTCATTGCTGCCGACGACTCTGATACGGCCGGTATTGAACGTGAGTATCCAGCAGTTCCCAGACGCGCTGCTTGAAAGCTCATCTTTGCTGGCTCTATTCTGTTCTTTGCTCATGTTATCAACCATTTCAAGTTAATCCGTAGAGGTCACTAAGTGTTCACTTCTTAACCTGTGTGGAGCCGTGACTAAAGCGAATAACTGCTTTGTAGCAGGAAAACAGCCACGGTCCTTTTCTTTTGATGCTATTGTAATGCGAAAACCAGCAACAGCGCGTGTAGATTCTCTCCACATGCGGTTGCTTTTACCTTCTGATAGACATATATATGGGACAATAACCTTCGGAATATGCAACTCCCATTCTACGTGTGTATAGCGTTAGCTAAAGCAAGTGACTGCCGCTGCAGTAGGACAGAGGTTGCGATTCGTTCCATTAGGTTACAATATAGTGCAAGGCTCGGTAAGACCAGTTCCAGTAAATAAGATCGCAGATGCGACAATCAAGTTTTTAGTAGGACCATCCAATAGGCTTATCTGTGGGACCTTAGCCTGTAGATTAAGCGTGTCCGGTTCGAGCCGGTACGACCATTGTTCTGACTGGCCACTAAAACAGCCCCGTTAAATAGTTAATCACGATGATCAAGGCTCTGAAACGCGACCAGAATAGGTTTCACAAATTCCCGTTGACGCAATGCCAATGCATCTTTCTAGATGTCAACAGGATCTGCTCTTGTGACATGTGCATGTAACGGTATCCCGGCCATACAAAAGTGATCATACAGTCGCCTCCTATCTAATCACGCCGAACCTTTTTTTACATATCACCTTTCCCATTTGATTGTAGACAAGCATGTTTCTCTGTATGCCAATAGCAACTTCCGCACTCTGAACATAGCACTCGGAAAAGAATGCAATTCTCTAATTTCGCAAACAATATTTCATTGAGCAATTCTTGGCTATAAATCAATTATTCTGCCGCGCAGATACCTCCTGTCAGAAACATCCTGTACATCGGAGGCCTCAAGATTAGGATCAAAAAACCGATCACAAGCTAGGCGAGAACAAGTGTCCAATAAGAACCTATAGTGGAGGCCGATTTAATTTAGTTGGGTAAGAAGCGCGTGCAGATCAGTAGGGCTTTGATCTAACCAGTAACAATTGTCATGGTACCATAACAAACACCTGTTACACCAACTTTCCTTTTTAAATACGCTACAACAATTGCGCCTACCACATTTGTGCTTAATATCCGAACGCATAGCTTGTTTGTAAAAGGCAAGTAAAAACCAATGGTTGCAAGAGACTACAACACAAGATCATCATCATAACAAGTAAACTTTGCTATTATTAAACACATGATATACAAAGGGAGCAGACAAAGTGTACAGTATTGTAAAAGTAACAAAGTAGACTGCTTCTGCAACTAAACACAAAGGTACTGGAATGAAACACGGGGATGACCATGGGGCCAGCAGCATCCCTTCAAGTTGGCGCCATACATTACAAATCAGGACGTTTACCAGAAGAATGCAGTTTGCTACTTAATTCTGCATTATTGAATATTACAACGTAAAGAAGGCCACGACTAAATGCATATTACACAAAAGTCGAACTTCGCGGATAGGAGCTAAGCGCACTGTGACTTCTCTTTACTAAATCCTCTCATATGTCTACGTGTATTTGAAGAATGCCCCATGTGGCGTATTAACTTGTACTCTTGTAGTTATGGCCAAACTTACTGTTTATTCTGGTGAGTTGTCCATTGTTGCATTACGGATGGATTTGGAAATTTAAATTCTGAGGTTTCCATTGTTTCTAGCTGCTTACGTAATGTAAATATTACCGTTATCCAGTTCCGATGGAAAGTCTTGCCGAAACTTTCAAACGCACATTGTCTCTCACAAGAACCCTTTCACCAACCAGCTCACAGTAACCTCGAAATTCGTGTGCTGCTAAATTCATTGTCAGTTTAATTTTGTACGTGAGAACAGCCATGGATTAATAAAGCACGCTACGAAAAACGCATTGCAAGAATCAGATTATAACGTACTCTGTAACACATATAGTTTGGTAATTTTCCTTGAGTGGACTAGCACAGTGTTGAAAGCAGAATATCTTGAACAAATTCGATAAAATTAAAATCATTTACCAATGCGTTTTGAATGCAGATAAGTTCTCCCCTATCAATAGTTGCAGAGTACTTTTATTCCTTAGCTTTATTCTATGCGAATAAATAAAAGTTGCAGTTCTTTTTGTCCTTTTGTTAAAATAGCAAATGCCTGTCATTAAAAGTGAAAAAGCTTGTTGATAATGAGGGACAATAAATGAAGCATGTCATATAGAATTTCGGGACTGATCTTCAATTTTCTCAGCCATAAAATATTAATTAGGTCATGGCGACATGCCTTCTGGAATATAGCTTTTGTTAAGCGTACTAGGATCGCACTGTCTAGTGTGCAGTTGACCCTTTCCAAAACAATTCCATCAAAAAGTAGGATGTAATTTTGTTGATTTGTCGGCTTTCACTTCTCAAAATCGACCGCATTCTGACAAATGGAAGATATTCGAAAGCCGTAAGCACCCGTTCCGCGCGGAGCACTTAGTTATGGTGGTGAATGAACAGTAACAATGGGTCATTCCGGTATGGAAATTTTTTGGTAAAGTAAAAGAGATTTGTAGGCCGAAAAGTTTACTCTGCTTAATTCACTAATGGCCGTCCAACATAGAGATTGTTCAGGTAAACCCCAGGGGATTAGATAAAAAAGCACAAAACTTGGTTGGCAGGAAGAAATAAATCTGGAGCCCACACTTTGTGTGGTAGTATATATTTTCTACATAAATTATTAACCTCAATATTTTCAGCACACCAACATGAAAGACGCCACAAACATCGGGTCTGTGATGGGAGCAGTGATGATTTTTGAGTACACTCGTTCACGTTTATGTCAGGCAGCCCAACAGAAGAGTACCGATTACATAAAATTCAAATACAGCAAAACCTTTTGTGTCAGCCAAAAGCAAGCACTATTGGAGTTTCCAAAATCATGATGATGGCCATACAATCTTTAGTTACGGTTGCAGTATTGTCCTGTAACTGTAGTTAGCATACAACGCATGAGCACTTTGTATAGAAAAAGGTCGCCAATGGCTGATTTGGTTCATTTTATCATGATTTCGGTAAAACTATGATTCCTAATTATTTATAAAGCCCCAGCGAAGACGGCGGTAGGGTACGTTGGTCCCAGTATGACATCTGGGATTTCGTTGCGAATTTTTGTTTCGGTGCAATTATGGATTATTTTCACGGTGCTAGTTTAACTAAGTACATACGAGGGAACAAGGACGCGTCGGATAGTGGCTGTCAGCATCCGATTCCGGATCTGCCTGTCACTACGTCCTCCATTTGATAACCACAGGAGGCTTCCATCTAAAGTGGGACAATGCGTGGCTTACGCTGCACTACGCACAGCTCCACCCACGCACACCTTATTCACTGTGAACTCGAAAGATTAAGGCCGGAATCAACGTTTCATTAACGGAGCCGGCCCCCACCCCTTCAGCATTCCTGTATGCCTAATTATGAAATCACGCGTACCAGATGTACATAAAGCGGTTCCACATTAGACGCATGAGCGCTTTGTCAAAATTCACATCAAGCCCAGCCAGGCGGTGCAGATCACATAGGAGATTTAATGTGCTAGGCGCACTGACAGACAATCAGCCTAGTTTGTCCGACCTTAGACAACAATGTACACATTAATGAAGCTGCGCCTACTATTAGAGCTATGATGACTAGTAAGATGTTCGTTTGTTCACTATTTCAACACATTGCTTTGCACTGCTTCTCCGAGCAGTTTTTCGGCAGATGGGTAGACCAATATTTACTAGTTAACCATACACTAATGTGGTAAATCCTGTGAGCCACTACGTCTAAATCGTTATTTAACGATATTTGCTAACGTGCCAGTTCTGCGCATCTGATTGTCTTGCGTCGTGCGCTAACATCTCTTGAGAAGGCATTTGGTAACGTCGTATCGTGATGTTCTTTCGTTTTCTCCCTTAATTTGTCTAAAGATCCTAAAACTCATATTCACAATCTTTTTTCACCACAATAAAATTCTGGGTGGATTTTCCAGTTCATTGCAAGTTGCGTGCTTCCTCATTAAATAATCATGAACGATGCCTAACTCTTTTCGGTGGATGGGCGCTTTCTGCTTGTACGCTTGGCCTGTAACAAAATCTTAAATAATTAACTAAAAAATAAAATGCAAATTCTCGATGTTGCACGAGGCACAGCACAGAAGGCATGATCAGTTTTGTGCAAGCGGATATGCGAGAATTATTGTTTGATCAAATCTTAATCTTAGCAATTGCAAGTGAGGAGATTTTTGCGATCCTGGACATGAGATGTGATTGTGCTAACTGTTTACATGTTGAAATAGCGAAATGTTCTGCGAATGCCATTTAATCGATGAATGTGAATGATGATATATTAATCTATCGCAAACAAACGTAGAACCGGCGACTAAATTTGTGTTTCGGTCCTTTGGATCGATTCCACCTCGAACCGATTGTTTGCGGTGCTATCCACAGTCACCTGGTGTCCACCTTTCGTCCGCTCGTTGTAAAATCTGGCTTCCGATTTCTTTGGGCCGCGTTGACTTCCTGTCCGTAGCCAGCTGAGGGAACCGTCAGCCTCATGGGAGTGGGTGTCAGAATCGTTGATGAAGGACCATCCGCCGTCTTTGCAAGTTTTCACAGGCGGCAGCCAATATGTCTGAAACACTCGGAAACAAGGACAAAGGAAAACAGGCAGCCAGACGGATATGTGATGAAAGCGCACAAGAAAAAGTGAAGAACATGCAACAAAGGATTACCCGTTGAACCATTATGTACTGTGCATCTGCCTTGTCATAAAGATTATATATATATATATATATATATATATATACTTATATCTAGGTTCTTATGGAAGGAAATGCAGCGGGAAATGGAAGGGATGCACCTTAGGGCTAGATGCTTGATAAGAACGAGGAGTAGAAGGCGTTGCAGCTTGTAAATGGTACTTACGTGTCTGTATATACGAGGCTATGTCTCTGGCTCGTGAAGGATAAGTAATTCGTCCCCATATATCTAGAGGAAGAAATCTAATGCCGGCTACCTACTGGCATGTAAGAGGTGGGACCGGATGCGCGACTTTGGGTTGCCGATGATGGCAACAGGTTACTTGGTTAAATACATTGTCGTATTTTAATGTTAGAACAGATCTGAACCTCGTTCCCATATCTCCTCTTCAGACTGGTCTAGGCCAAGGAATTCCGCAATAGGCACTGCGTCGAGAAATCGGTGTAAATTAGCGCTGAATGCTGCAGCCATTGGTATCGCTCTGATTTCCGATAGCCGCCTATGCTATGCGAAAACAGATCAACAGAAAATGAGACTAGTGCGTATTCTGGTACGAGCTTTCGGTAAGAGGATTGAATAGGCTGTAGTCCGTAATGGGTGGCGTCCACCTGCATTCTTTCGAATGAAAAACTCATTATTAGCATTTGAGTTGTGAAGTATCTGTAAGAGGAGTCCCAGGTTAAGTTTGAGCCTCAGAAGCGACAATGGGTCTAGCCGGAGCTATTTGCATCAGCTACGATATTTTAGTGCAGATGATTTCAGCACTCGCTTAGTGAGCAAACGTTACACGCTTACAATTGGTATTCTTTCTCTTTTCCGGGAGTTAATTATTACGAAGGAGCAACATTCTAGGATAGGTGGAGCGCGGCGCTTATAGAGAGCAAGACTGGATTCCCTAAGCACCACAGATTTACCCCATGAATGGTCTGACGTTGGCTATACTGTATAGCGCGTTTGGCGAACTTTAGGGAACTGGACTAGTGTACTCCTAGGCCACTTACTGCAACGCCGTTGGCAATTTGAGATCCATTTATTCTCAACACGTAGGACGGAAGACTACAACTATAGGAGATGGTGTTGCACTTAGCTGGTGAGAATTCCATTTTCTAATGGTCGCACCAAGAATCTAACGCAGTAAGATCGCTCTGAATATGGGTCATGCCAGTTCCTGTTCCATTCGCAGCAAGAGAAGAGATAACTTTACTACCATTTGCAAATAGGAATGGTCTTCCGTGGGTGAAGCAATCAAATATGTCCTTAACGTACAGAAGGAATAGTAGTGGGCCCAGTGCATTACCTAGGATGAAACCACTAGTGACGGTTCTATACTGTGATTGTGCCCTATCTAACCGTACCAACAGCGTACGCACTGTCAAGTAGGATGCAAGCCATGACAGCAGCTGATGCGATATACCGAATGAATGAAGGTTAGTCAACAGACCAACGTGCTGGACAGTGAAAAGCCTTCTTCATGTCAAGAAAGACACTGACGAATGTGTGACCTGTATCAATTTCTTTTGTTACAAGGTCTAGAAGAATTAATGCGTCTGACAGAACGTGTTCGGTCAAAATCCATGTTGGGACTTATTCCTTAAGCTGCGAAACGACGTAAATTCACGTACTTGTTTTTTACTATCCTCTTCATTACGCGTGACGCTATAGGAGTGCTGCTGATTGGACGGTAGTTGTCAATGTTCTGACGACACCGACTTTTGTGTCCCGGTAGAAAAACAGCATATCTCCACGCGGCAGAGAAGGTGCTGCTTTTCATTGATAGGGTGAAAGTCTTCGGGTGTATGAGAGCAACATAATGACTAGTTAGCTTTAGGACTATAGATCGTAAGCCGTCGAGGCCAAGGTAGTAGGAGAGATTGAGTGAGTTTATCACCATAGCGATGAGGCGCAGATCAAAGTAATTCTGGATAGTTCCTCGTCTGTAAGTCTAGTTAGTGAGCTGTGTGTGTCATAGTAGCATCAATGAAGGAGTTACAAAAATGTGTTTAGAATCTCGGCACAGTTCTTCTTGGTAGGTAAGCATTGCATTATTCGGTAGCACAAGTGACCAGATGGGTGTAGTGACCTGATCGCTAGGTCATATATACACCCTACGTAACTCAAAATATTCCTCATAATCCAACTTAACCACCGTTTTTGTACGCTATATACGTTCGACATTTGCGAACATCACTCGATTAAATTGAATACGATAGGTGTGTGAGAAAAATTAAGATGCGCTTTATTCTATCCATTTTTCATAGATGCTTGCAGGATATTACGGTTTTGAAGGCGTACATAGCTATCATAATTATGTCGCGTTTTGGACTTGCAGTAGACAATTAAGAGTTTACGGGGCAGGTGTTACACAAACAATTTAACGACAGCACTAGGTTAAAAAAGATCTTTTCTAGTTAGCACTGTGATTTGGGTTGCATCAATGTATTCCTCATCACAACGTTTTGGCCGAAAGCCATTTTTAATTATCCTGGCAATGATAATCCGACAATCCTCATGGCAAGGATATCAAAAATTGAGCTAGCCTTGTCAAAATTGGTTAAGTTATTACGTTGATCCTTAAGCCCACGGGAATTCGTGTGATTGGCCAAATCATTTGTTGGAATTCCAAGTTAAAGTGAGCAATTTCTTTGCTTTTCATTTACTGCAGAAAATGAGGCAGATAGCTTAAATTCCAGGAAACATCCGTTAGACACAGAAGGTGGCTCGATAACGTAAACAATGCCGTAAATATAGTTATATTTGGCCAGCAGTATCAATAAGCAAACGGCATACCCTGACTACTGCTACTCTGGTATATGTTACAATGACCATTTCCCAGCATAAAGTAAATCTATCACTAAATAAGTAGACAGCTTGAGTAATAGTTGCAAAAGAAGGTTACCTAATCAACCGAGAATTGGGAAACCAATTCCACAGTACTGAAGCTGTAAATGAGAATACGGTAGTTCAGACGGTCGGGCGCCTTCGAGAAATTCAGATAAACTGCGTCAACTCCCACATGACTGTCAACGATTTCAGTTCAACTGCAGCGAGAATGCAGCAGGTTTGTGCCGCAAGACCAGTTCTGGCGAAATCCATGCTGTTTCTGTGCTATGACATTGCTTTTCTCCAAGTAATTGATGAGCGCCCCAGCAAAAATAGACTCCAGCAGGAGAGTGATCGAAAGATATTGGACTGAATCTGCACAATATTCCCCTTGTGATCAGGATTGAAGACACCGTGCTTCCACATTGTGGGAACACATATTTTGTCGAGAAATCTTTGAGGGAGCCTAGAGATAGGATCCACCAAATTCAATGCAGTTACCTTCTTCGCGTTTAGTCGTATATTATCAGCACAAGACATATGCTCCCGTAGGAAATGCAGCCTTTTCAGAAAAGCTGTAGCCATCAACGAGATATGACTTATTCCTGGCGGTGGTATAAATTGCGTGAACGGCATAGGCGACGAAGCCGTGTTCTATAAGTTGGAGAAAATTGATAAGGTTGAGCGTTGGTCTCTTCTGTTGTAGTTTGTACTTGTCCACTTGTCCTGCGGAATACCTTGTTGCGCCTTACGGAGTTTGTTGACATATCTCTAAAGGAGCTTGGGGTTCAAATAAAAGCTATTGACTAGATCCTGTTGATGATTTCACTTATCCTCGCGTACCACGTTCACGCACTGATTTCGCTGGATAGGGTAGGCTTCCCACGTTCCGGCGCCAAGCGCCTCCTTGTATTTTCGCCAGTGTGAATCACTTTTTGTTCGTACACTTCCGCGTCCTGCTGCGTAATAATGGCCTTACCCTCATTGCGCGAATGGGCATGTTTCTCCAAGCACCGGCTAAGAAGTTGTTGAATTGATGAACTGTATGCCATCGGGTAACATCGGGGGATAGTTCAGCTAGAAAGGACTAGTCATTTGAAATAATGGATGAGGTCGTAACAGCGTAGTCGGTAACAGGCCAAGAGTCAGTGGCATTTTCTGCGGAATACCCTGCATAACAGAAGTAGTTGAACAAGAGCGTTGCATGATCGCTGCGGCCGAAAGGACTAGCTATCGACACCGTTTCGATCATAAGCACCTTGTTATCGAACAAAAATCGAAGATAGTTGGTTTGTTTCCCCTCCTGAATCTTGTGGGGGAGGCAAAGTCGGTGTATAGCGGTTATCCAGTGTCTAGTTTCGGCGACTACATTTGAATTGCTCCTAGGGACAGACTAGTGTTCCTATGGCGTGAAGATTGAAGTCAACAACCAGCAGGATGTGACTGTGTGCCTGTGCGAAGATAGTATTTATAGTGGAAGCTAGGCGATTGTCCATTCCTGAAGTGGACGACGGAGGGTAGTACACAATGCCTACTAAACATGTGTCAGCACATCTTAGGTGAAGATGACACCACAGCACGTCAACAACTTGGACATCCGATACAGTGATCAGATCAGGATGCAGCTCACTGCGGCCGTAGAGTAGTACACCGCTGTCTCTACTCGGCCGATCGTTGCGTTGAACAGACATACCGGGTAGTACGGTTTCCGTGTCTGTGATCATTTCACTTAACCATGTCTCGGATACAATGATGAGGTCCCACAACATCGTAGCAGGACTTAGCCGAAGTTCTATCAGTTTGC
>CALYDF020000977.1:0-17814 GCA_944474145.2 Dicrocoelium dendriticum | reverse complement strand
TTTTTTTTTTTTTTTTTTTTTTTTTTTTTTTTTTTTTTTTTTTTTTTTTTTTTTTTTTTTTTTTTTTTTTTTTTTTTTTTTTTTTTTTTTTTTTTTTTTTTTTTTTTTTTTTTTTTTTTTTTTTTTTTTTTTTTTTTTTTTTTTTTTTTTTTTTTTTTTTTTTTTTTTTTTTTTTTTTTTTTTTTTTTTTTTTTTTTTTTTTTTTTTTTTTTTTTTTTTTTTTTTTTTTTTTTTTTTTTTTTTTTTTTTTTTTTTTTTTTTTTTTTTTTTTTTTTTTTTTTTTTTTTTTTTTTTTTTTTTTTTTTTTTTTTTTTTTTTTTTTTTTTTTTTTTTTTTTTTTTTTTTTTTTTTTTTTTTTTTTTTTTTTTTTTTTTTTTTTTTTTTTTTTTTTTTTTTTTTTTTTTTTTTTTTTTTTTTTTTTTTTTTTTTTTTTTTTTTTTTTTTTTTTTTTTTTTTTTTTTTTTTTTTTTTTTTTTTTTTTTTTTTTTTTTTTTTTTTTTTTTTTTTTTTTTTTTTTTTTTTTTTTTTTTTTTTTTTTTTTTTTTTTTTTTTTTTTTTTTTTTTTTTTTTTTTTTTTTTTTTTTTTTTTTTTTTTTTTTTTTTTTTTTTTTTTTTTTTTTTTTTTTTTTTTTTTTTTTTTTTTTTTTTTTTTTTTTTTTTTTTTTTTTTTTTTTTTTTTTTTTTTTTTTTTTTTTTTTTTTTTTTTTTTTTTTTTTTTTTTTTTTTTTTTTTTTTTTTTTTTTTTTTTTTTTTTTTTTTTTTTTTTTTTTTTTTTTTTTTTTTTTTTTTTTTTTTTTTTTTTTTTTTTTTTTTTTTTTTTTTTTTTTTTTTTTTTTTTTTTTTTTTTTTTTTTTTTTTTTTTTTTTTTTTTTTTTTTTTTTTTTTTTTTTTTTTTTTTTTTTTTTTTTTTTTTTTTTTTTTTTTTTTTTTTTTTTTTTTTTTTTTTTTTTTTTTTTTTTTTTTTTTTTTTTTTTTTTTTTTTTTTTTTTTTTTTTTTTTTTTTTTTTTTTTTTTTTTTTTTTTTTTTTTTTTTTTTTTTTTTTTTTTTTTTTTTTTTTTTTTTTTTTTTTTTTTTTTTTTTTTTTTTTTTTTTTTTTTTTTTTTTTTTTTTTTTTTTTTTTTTTTTTTTTTTTTTTTTTTTTTTTTTTTTTTTTTTTTTTTTTTTTTTTTTTTTTTTTTTTTTTTTTTTTTTTTTTTTTTTTTTTTTTTTTTTTTTTTTTTTTTTTTTTTTTTTTTTTTTTTTTTTTTTTTTTTTTTTTTTTTTTTTTTTTTTTTTTTTTTTTTTTTTTTTTTTTTTTTTTTTTTTTTTTTTTTTTTTTTTTTTTTTTTTTTTTTTTTTTTTTTTTTTTTTTTTTTTTTTGTTTTTTTTTTTTTTTTTTTTTTTTTTTTTTTTTTTTTTTTTTTTTTTTTTTTTTTTTTTTTTTTTTTTTTTTTTTTTTTTTTTTTTTTTTTTTTTTTTTTTTTTTTTTTTTTTTTTTTTTTTTTTTTTTTTTTTTTTTTTTTTTTTTTTTTTTTTTTTTTTTTTTTTTTTTTTTTTTTTTTTTTTTTTTTTTTTTTTTTTTTTTTTTTTTTTTTTTTTTTTTTTTTTTTTTGTTTTTTTTTTTTTTTTTTTTTTTTTTTTTTTTTTTTTTTTTTTTTTTTTTTTTTTTTTTTTTTTTTTTTTTTTTTTTTTTTTTTTTTTTTTTTTTTTTTTTTTTTTTTTTTTTTTTTTTTTTTTTTTTTTTTTTTTTTTTTTTTTTTTTTTTTTTTTTTTTTTTTTTTTTTTTTTTTTTTTTTTTTTTTTTTTTTTTTTTTTTTTTTTTTTTTTTTTTTTTTTTTTTTTTTTTTTTTTTTTTTTTTTTTTTTTTTTTTTTTTTTTTTTTTTTTTTTTTTTTTTTTTTTTTTTTTTTTTTTTTTTTTTTTTTTTTTTTTTTTTTTTTTTTTTTTTTTTTTTTTTTTTTTTTTTTTTTTTTTTTTTTTTTTTTTTTTTTTTTTTTTTTTTTTTTTTTTTTTTTTTTTTTTTTTTTTTTTTTTTTTTTTTTTTTTTTTTTTTTTTTTTTTTTTTTTTTTTTTTTTTTTTTTTTTTTTTTTTTTTTTTTTTTTTTTTTTTTTTTTTTTTTTTTTTTTTTTTTTTTTTTTTTTTTTTTTTTTTTTTTTTTTTTTTTTTTTTTTTTTTTTTTTTTTTTTTTTTTTTTTTTTTTTTTTTTTTTTTTTTTTTTTTTTTTTTTTTTTTTTTTTTTTTTTTTTTTTTTTTTTTTTTTTTTTTTTTTTTTTTTTTTTTTTTTTTTTTTTTTTTTTTTTTTTTTTTTTTTTTTTTTTTTTTTTTTTTTTTTTTTTTTTTTTTTTTTTTTTTTTTTTTTTTTTTTTTTTTTTTTTTTTTTTTTTTTTTTTTTTTTTTTTTTTTTTTTTTTTTTTTTTTTTTTTTTTTTTTTTTTTTTTTTTTTTTTTTTTTTTTTTTTTTTTTTTTTTTTTTTTTTTTTTTTTTTTTTTTTTTTTTTTTTTTTTTTTTTTTTTTTTTTTTTTTTTTTTTTTTTTTTTTTTTTTTTTTTTTTTTTTTTTTTTTTTTTTTTTTTTTTTTTTTTTTTTTTTTTTTTTTTTTTTTTTTTTTTTTTTTTTTTTTTTTTTTTTTTTTTTTTTTTTTTTTTTTTTTTTTTTTTTTTTTTTTTTTTTTTTTTTTTTTTTTTTTTTTTTTTTTTTTTTTTTTTTTTTTTTTTTTTTTTTTTTTTTTTTTTTTTTTTTTTTTTTTTTTTTTTTTTTTTTTTTTTTTTTTTTTTTTTTTTTTTTTTTTTTTTTTTTTTTTTTTTTTTTTTTTTTTTTTTTTTTTTTTTTTTTTTTTTTTTTTTTTTTTTTTTTTTTTTTTTTTTTTTTTTTTTTTTTTTTTTTTTTTTTTTTTTTTTTTTTTTTTTTTTTTTTTTTTTTTTTTTTTTTTTTTTTTTTTTTTTTTTTTTTTTTTTTTTTTTTTTTTTTTTTTTTTTTTTTTTTTTTTTTTTTTTTTTTTTTTTTTTTTTTTTTTTTTTTTTTTTTTTTTTTTTTTTTTTTTTTTTTTTTTTTTTTTTTTTTTTTTTTTTTTTTTTTTTTTTTTTTTTTTTTTTTTTTTTTTTTTTTTTTTTTTTTTTTTTTTTTTTTTTTTTTTTTTTTTTTTTTTTTTTTTTTTTTTTTTTTTTTTTTTTTTTTTTTTTTTTTTTTTTTTTTTTTTTTTTTTTTTTTTTTTTTTTTTTTTTTTTTTTTTTTTTTTTTTTTTTTTTTTTTTTTTTTTTTTTTTTTTTTTTTTTTTTTTTTTTTTTTTTTTTTTTTTTTTTTTTTTTTTTTTTTTTTTTTTTTTTTTTTTTTTTTTTTTTTTTTTTTTTTTTTTTTTTTTTTTTTTTTTTTTTTTTTTTTTTTTTTTTTTTTTTTTTTTTTTTTTTTTTTTTTTTTTTTTTTTTTTTTTTTTTTTTTTTTTTTTTTTTTTTTTTTTTTTTTTTTTTTTTTTTTTTTTTTTTTTTTTTTTTTTTTTTTTTTTTTTTTTTTTTTTTTTTTTTTTTTTTTTTTTTTTTTTTTTTTTTTTTTTTTTTTTTTTTTTTTTTTTTTTTTTTTTTTTTTTTTTTTTTTTTTTTTTTTTTTTTTTTTTTTTTTTTTTTTTTTTTTTTTTTTTTTTTTTTTTTTTTTTTTTTTTTTTTTTTTTTTTTTTTTTTTTTTTTTTTTTTTTTTTTTTTTTTTTTTTTTTTTTTTTTTTTTTTTTTTTTTTTTTTTTTTTTTTTTTTTTTTTTTTTTTTTTTTTTTTTTTTTTTTTTTTTTTTTTTTTTTTTTTTTTTTTTTTTTTTTTTTTTTTTTTTTTTTTTTTTTTTTTTTTTTTTTTTTTTTTTTTTTTTTTTTTTTTTTTTTTTTTTTTTTTTTTTTTTTTTTTTTTTTTTTTTTTTTTTTTTTTTTTTTTTTTTTTTTTTTTTTTTTTTTTTTTTTTTTTTTTTTTTTTTTTTTTTTTTTTTTTTTTTTTTTTTTTTTTTTTTTTTTTTTTTTTTTTTTTTTTTTTTTTTTTTTTTTTTTTTTTTTTTTTTTTTTTTTTTTTTTTTTTTTTTTTTTTTTTTTTTTTTTTTTTTTTTTTTTTTTTTTTTTTTTTTTTTTTTTTTTTTTTTTTTTTTTTTTTTTTTTTTTTTTTTTTTTTTTTTTTTTTTTTTTTTTTTTTTTTTTTTTTTTTTTTTTTTTTTTTTTTTTTTTTTTTTTTTTTTTTTTTTTTTTTTTTTTTTTTTTTTTTTTTTTTTTTTTTTTTTTTTTTTTTTTTTTTTTTTTTTTTTTTTTTTTTTTTTTTTTTTTTTTTTTTTTTTTTTTTTTTTTTTTTTTTTTTTTTTTTTTTTTTTTTTTTTTTTTTTTTTTTTTTTTTTTTTTTTTTTTTTTTTTTTTTTTTTTTTTTTTTTTTTTTTTTTTTTTTTTTTTTTTTTTTTTTTTTTTTTTTTTTTTTTTTTTTTTTTTTTTTTTTTTTTTTTTTTTTTTTTTTTTTTTTTTTTTTTTTTTTTTTTTTTTTTTTTTTTTTTTTTTTTTTTTTTTTTTTTTTTTTTTTTTTTTTTTTTTTTTTTTTTTTTTTTTTTTTTTTTTTTTTTTTTTTTTTTTTTTTTTTTTTTTTTTTTTTTTTTTTTTTTTTTTTTTTTTTTTTTTTTTTTTTTTTTTTTTTTTTTTTTTTTTTTTTTTTTTTTTTTTTTTTTTTTTTTTTTTTTTTTTTTTTTTTTTTTTTTTTTTTTTTTTTGTTTTTTTTTTTTTTTTTTTTTTTTTTTTTTTTTTTTTTTTTTTTTTTTTTTTTTTTTTTTTTTTTTTTTTTTTTTTTTTTTTTTTTTTTTTTTTTTTTTTTTTTTTTTTTTTTTTTTTTTTTTTTTTTTTTTTTTTTTTTTTTTTTTTTTTTTTTTTTTTTTTTTTTTTTTTTTTTTTTTTTTTTTTTTTTTTTTTTTTTTTTTTTTTTTTTTTTTTTTTTTTTTTTTTTTTTTTTTTTTTTTTTTTTTTTTTTTTTTTTTTTTTTTTTTTTTTTTTTTTTTTTTTTTTTTTTTTTTTTTTTTTTTTTTTTTTTTTTTTTTTTTTTTTTTTTTTTTTTTTTTTTTTTTTTTTTTTTTTTTTTTTTTTTTTTTTTTTTTTTTTTTTTTTTTTTTTTTTTTTTTTTTTTTTTTTTTTTTTTTTTTTTTTTTTTTTTTTTTTTTTTTTTTTTTTTTTTTTTTTTTTTTTTTTTTTTTTTTTTTTTTTTTTTTTTTTTTTTTTTTTTTTTTTTTTTTTTTTTTTTTTTTTTTTTTTTTTTTTTTTTTTTTTTTTTTTTTTTTTTTTTTTTTTTTTTTTTTTTTTTTTTTTTTTTTTTTTTTTTTTTTTTTTTTTTTTTTTTTTTTTTTTTTTTTTTTTTTTTTTTTTTTTTTTTTTTTTTTTTTTTTTTTTTTTTTTTTTTTTTTTTTTTTTTTTTTTTTTTTTTTTTTTTTTTTTTTTTTTTTTTTTTTTTTTTTTTTTTTTTTTTTTTTTTTTTTTTTTTTTTTTTTTTTTTTTTTTTTTTTTTTTTTTTTTTTTTTTTTTTTTTTTTTTTTTTTTTTTTTTTTTTTTTTTTTTTTTTTTTTTTTTTTTTTTTTTTTTTTTTTTTTTTTTTTTTTTTTTTTTTTTTTTTTTTTTTTTTTTTTTTTTTTTTTTTTTTTTTTTTTTTTTTTTTTTTTTTTTTTTTTTTTTTTTTTTTTTTTTTTTTTTTTTTTTTTTTTTTTTTTTTTTTTTTTTTTTTTTTTTTTTTTTTTTTTTTTTTTTTTTTTTTTTTTTTTTTTTTTTTTTTTTTTTTTTTTTTTTTTTTTTTTTTTTTTTTTTTTTTTTTTTTTTTTTTTTTTTTTTTTTTTTTTTTTTTTTTTTTTTTTTTTTTTTTTTTTTTTTTTTTTTTTTTTTTTTTTTTTTTTTTTTTTTTTTTTTTTTTTTTTTTTTTTTTTTTTTTTTTTTTTTTTTTTTTTTTTTTTTTTTTTTTTTTTTTTTTTTTTTTTTTTTTTTTTTTTTTTTTTTTTTTTTTTTTTTTTTTTTTTTTTTTTTTTTTTTTTTTTTTTTTTTTTTTTTTTTTTTTTTTTTTTTTTTTTTTTTTTTTTTTTTTTTTTTTTTTTTTTTTTTTTTTTTTTTTTTTTTTTTTTTTTTTTTTTTTTTTTTTTTTTTTTTTTTTTTTTTTTTTTTTTTTTTTTTTTTTTTTTTTTTTTTTTTTTTTTTTTTTTTTTTTTTTTTTTTTTTTTTTTTTTTTTTTTTTTTTTTTTTTTTTTTTTTTTTTTTTTTTTTTTTTTTTTTTTTTTTTTTTTTTTTTTTTTTTTTTTTTTTTTTTTTTTTTTTTTTTTTTTTTTTTTTTTTTTTTTTTTTTTTTTTTTTTTTTTTTTTTTTTTTTTTTTTTTTTTTTTTTTTTTTTTTTTTTTTTTTTTTTTTTTTTTTTTTTTTTTTTTTTTTTTTTTTTTTTTTTTTTTTTTTTTTTTTTTTTTTTTTTTTTTTTTTTTTTTTTTTTTTTTTTTTTTTTTTTTTTTTTTTTTTTTTTTTTTTTTTTTTTTTTTTTTTTTTTTTTTTTTTTTTTTTTTTTTTTTTTTTTTTTTTTTTTTTTTTTTTTTTTTTTTTTTTTTTTTTTTTTTTTTTTTTTTTTTTTTTTTTTTTTTTTTTTTTTTTTTTTTTTTTTTTTTTTTTTTTTTTTTTTTTTTTTTTTTTTTTTTTTTTTTTTTTTTTTTTTTTTTTTTTTTTTTTTTTTTTTTTTTTTTTTTTTTTTTTTTTTTTTTTTTTTTTTTTTTTTTTTTTTTTTTTTTTTTTTTTTTTTTTTTTTTTTTTTTTTTTTTTTTTTTTTTTTTTTTTTTTTTTTTTTTTTTTTTTTTTTTTTTTTTTTTTTTTTTTTTTTTTTTTTTTTTTTTTTTTTTTTTTTTTTTTTTTTTTTTTTTTTTTTTTTTTTTTTTTTTTTTTTTTTTTTTTTTTTTTTTTTTTTTTTTTTTTTTTTTTTTTTTTTTTTTTTTTTTTTTTTTTTTTTTTTTTTTTTTTTTTTTTTTTTTTTTTTTTTTTTTTTTTTTTTTTTTTTTTTTTTTTTTTTTTTTTTTTTTTTTTTTTTTTTTTTTTTTTTTTTTTTTTTTTTTTTTTTTTTTTTTTTTTTTTTTTTTTTTTTTTTTTTTTTTTTTTTTTTTTTTTTTTTTTTTTTTTTTTTTTTTTTTTTTTTTTTTTTTTTTTTTTTTTTTTTTTTTTTTTTTTTTTTTTTTTTTTTTTTTTTTTTTTTTTTTTTTTTTTTTTTTTTTTTTTTTTTTTTTTTTTTTTTTTTTTTTTTTTTTTTTTTTTTTTTTTTTTTTTTTTTTTTTTTTTTTTTTTTTTTTTTTTTTTTTTTTTTTTTTTTTTTTTTTTTTTTTTTTTTTTTTTTTTTTTTTTTTTTTTTTTTTTTTTTTTTTTTTTTTTTTTTTTTTTTTTTTTTTTTTTTTTTTTTTTTTTTTTTTTTTTTTTTTTTTTTTTTTTTTTTTTTTTTTTTTTTTTTTTTTTTTTTTTTTTTTTTTTTTTTTTTTTTTTTTTTTTTTTTTTTTTTTTTTTTTTTTTTTTTTTTTTTTTTTTTTTTTTTTTTTTTTTTTTTTTTTTTTTTTTTTTTTTTTTTTTTTTTTTTTTTTTTTTTTTTTTTTTTTTTTTTTTTTTTTTTTTTTTTTTTTTTTTTTTTTTTTTTTTTTTTTTTTTTTTTTTTTTTTTTTTTTTTTTTTTTTTTTTTTTTTTTTTTTTTTTTTTTTTTTTTTTTTTTTTTTTTTTTTTTTTTTTTTTTTTTTTTTTTTTTTTTTTTTTTTTTTTTTTTTTTTTTTTTTTTTTTTTTTTTTTTTTTTTTTTTTTTTTTTTTTTTTTTTTTTTTTTTTTTTTTTTTTTTTTTTTTTTTTTTTTTTTTTTTTTTTTTTTTTTTTTTTTTTTTTTTTTTTTTTTTTTTTTTTTTTTTTTTTTTTTTTTTTTTTTTTTTTTTTTTTTTTTTTTTTTTTTTTTTTTTTTTTTTTTTTTTTTTTTTTTTTTTTTTTTTTTTTTTTTTTTTTTTTTTTTTTTTTTTTTTTTTTTTTTTTTTTTTTTTTTTTTTTTTTTTTTTTTTTTTTTTTTTTTTTTTTTTTTTTTTTTTTTTTTTTTTTTTTTTTTTTTTTTTTTTTTTTTTTTTTTTTTTTTTTTTTTTTTTTTTTTTTTTTTTTTTTTTTTTTTTTTTTTTTTTTTTTTTTTTTTTTTTTTTTTTTTTTTTTTTTTTTTTTTTTTTTTTTTTTTTTTTTTTTTTTTTTTTTTTTTTTTTTTTTTTTTTTTTTTTTTTTTTTTTTTTTTTTTTTTTTTTTTTTTTTTTTTTTTTTTTTTTTTTTTTTTTTTTTTTTTTTTTTTTTTTTTTTTTTTTTTTTTTTTTTTTTTTTTTTTTTTTTTTTTTTTTTTTTTTTTTTTTTTTTTTTTTTTTTTTTTTTTTTTTTTTTTTTTTTTTTTTTTTTTTTTTTTTTTTTTTTTTTTTTTTTTTTTTTTTTTTTTTTTTTTTTTTTTTTTTTTTTTTTTTTTTTTTTTTTTTTTTTTTTTTTTTTTTTTTTTTTTTTTTTTTTTTTTTTTTTTTTTTTTTTTTTTTTTTTTTTTTTTTTTTTTTTTTTTTTTTTTTTTTTTTTTTTTTTTTTTTTTTTTTTTTTTTTTTTTTTTTTTTTTTTTTTTTTTTTTTTTTTTTTTTTTTTTTTTTTTTTTTTTTTTTTTTTTTTTTTTTTTTTTTTTTTTTTTTTTTTTTTTTTTTTTTTTTTTTTTTTTTTTTTTTTTTTTTTTTTTTTTTTTTTTTTTTTTTTTTTTTTTTTTTTTTTTTTTTTTTTTTTTTTTTTTTTTTTTTTTTTTTTTTTTTTTTTTTTTTTTTTTTTTTTTTTTTTTTTTTTTTTTTTTTTTTTTTTTTTTTTTTTTTTTTTTTTTTTTTTTTTTTTTTTTTTTTTTTTTTTTTTTTTTTTTTTTTTTTTTTTTTTTTTTTTTTTTTTTTTTTTTTTTTTTTTTTTTTTTTTTTTTTTTTTTTTTTTTTTTTTTTTTTTTTTTTTTTTTTTTTTTTTTTTTTTTTTTTTTTTTTTTTTTTTTTTTTTTTTTTTTTTTTTTTTTTTTTTTTTTTTTTTTTTTTTTTTTTTTTTTTTTTTTTTTTTTTTTTTTTTTTTTTTTTTTTTTTTTTTTTTTTTTTTTTTTTTTTTTTTTTTTTTTTTTTTTTTTTTTTTTTTTTTTTTTTTTTTTTTTTTTTTTTTTTTTTTTTTTTTTTTTTTTTTTTTTTTTTTTTTTTTTTTTTTTTTTTTTTTTTTTTTTTTTTTTTTTTTTTTTTTTTTTTTTTTTTTTTTTTTTTTTTTTTTTTTTTTTTTTTTTTTTTTTTTTTTTTTTTTTTTTTTTTTTTTTTTTTTTTTTTTTTTTTTTTTTTTTTTTTTTTTTTTTTTTTTTTTTTTTTTTTTTTTTTTTTTTTTTTTTTTTTTTTTTTTTTTTTTTTTTTTTTTTTTTTTTTTTTTTTTTTTTTTTTTTTTTTTTTTTTTTTTTTTTTTTTTTTTTTTTTTTTTTTTTTTTTTTTTTTTTTTTTTTTTTTTTTTTTTTTTTTTTTTTTTTTTTTTTTTTTTTTTTTTTTTTTTTTTTTTTTTTTTTTTTTTTTTTTTTTTTTTTTTTTTTTTTTTTTTTTTTTTTTTTTTTTTTTTTTTTTTTTTTTTTTTTTTTTTTTTTTTTTTTTTTTTTTTTTTTTTTTTTTTTTTTTTTTTTTTTTTTTTTTTTTTTTTTTTTTTTTTTTTTTTTTTTTTTTTTTTTTTTTTTTTTTTTTTTTTTTTTTTTTTTTTTTTTTTTTTTTTTTTTTTTTTTTTTTTTTTTTTTTTTTTTTTTTTTTTTTTTTTTTTTTTTTTTTTTTTTTTTTTTTTTTTTTTTTTTTTTTTTTTTTTTTTTTTTTTTTTTTTTTTTTTTTTTTTTTTTTTTTTTTTTTTTTTTTTTTTTTTTTTTTTTTTTTTTTTTTTTTTTTTTTTTTTTTTGTTTTTTTTTTTTTTTTTTTTGTTTTTTTTTTTTTTTTTTTTTTTTTTTTTTTTTTTTTTTTTTTTTTTTTTTTTTTTTTTTTTTGTTTTTTTTTTTTTTTTTTTTTTTTTTTTTTTTTTTTTTTTTTTTTTTTTTTTTTTTTTTTTTTTTTTTTTTTTTTTTTTTTTTTTTGTTTTTTTTTTTTTTTTTTTTTTTTTTTTTTTTTTTTTTTTTTTTTTTTTTTTTTTTTTTTTTTTTTTTTTTTTTTTTTTTTTTTTTTTTTTTTTTTTTTTTTTTTTTTTTTTTTTTTTTTTTTTTTTTTTTTTTTTTTTTTTTTTTTTTTTTTTTTTTTTTTTTTTTTGTTTTTTTTTTTTTTTTTTTTTTTTTTTTTTTTTTTTTTTGTTTTTTTTTTTTTTTTTTTTTTTTTTTTTTTTTTTTTTTTTTTTTTTTTTTTTTTTTTTTTTTTTTTTTTTTTTTTTTTTTTTTTTTTTTTTTTTTTTTTTTTTTTTTTTTTTGTTTTTTTTTTTTTTTTTTTTTTTTTTTTTTTTTTTTTTTTTTTTTTTTTTTTTTTTTTTTTTTTTTTTTTTTTTTTTTTTTTTTTTGTTTTTTTTTTTTTTTTTTTTTTTTTTTTTTTGTTTTTTTTTTTTTTTTTTTTTTTTTTTTTTTTTTGTTTTTTTTTTTTTTTTTTTTTTTTTTTTTTTTTTTTTTTTTTTTTTTTTTTTTTGTTTTTTTTTTTTTTTTTTTTTTTTTTTTTTTTTTTTTTTTTTTTTTTTTTTTTTTTTTTTTTTTTTTTGTTTTTTTTGTGTTGTGTTTTTGTTGTTTTGTTTTGTTTTTTTTTTTGTTTTTTTTTTTTTTTTTTTTTTTTTTTTTTTTTTTTTTTTTTTTTTTTTTTTTTTTTTTTTTTTTTTTTTTTTTTTTTTTTTTTTTTTTTTTTTTTTTTTTTTTTTTTTTTTTTTTTTTTTTTTTTTTTTTTTTTTTTTTTTTTTTTTTTTTTTTTTTTTTTTTTTTTTGTGTTTTTTTTTTTTTTTTTTTTTTTTTTTTTTTTTTTTTTTTTTTTTTTTTTTTTGTTTTTTTTTTTTTTTTTTTTTTTTTTTTTTTTTTTTTTTTTTTTTTTTTTTTTTTTTTTTTTTTTGTTTTTTTTTTTTTTTTTTTTTTTTTTTTTTTTTTTTTTTTTTTTTTTTTTTTTTTTTTTTTTTGTTTTTTTTTTTTTTTTTTTTTTTTTTTTTTTTTTTTTTTTTTTTTTTTTTTGTTTTTTTTTTTTGTTTTCAGATGATACAAAACCCAGAGGTCAATAACGATTGGTTGGTTCTACAAGTAGATAATGATCCTTACTCCTATCGGGTCAGACCGCTTTCCACAACCCTTCCTAGGGCTCGATCCGGCATCCGTTCCAAATTCTTTTTTCATAAATACGCCATCGCATGGAATCGGCTGCCGATGATTATCCGAACAGCCAAGACAACCCTAGAGTTGCGAAACTCTTTACTCAGATTTCTAAACACTACCTCAATGTTTGAATTCCTAGGAATATGCATTCTTAAGGATGAGCAGTGGGAGCATGGGCCTGATCGCTACCAAAGCATAACCCCACAAGACAGCCATAACTTTTGTTTCCACCAAATTATTGGATATCCAGTCCCACCTAAGCCTCCAATCACTCCGAATGGCTTACTTGTTATCTTCTTATTATCCAAAACCTCTGAATACTATTGTGTGAGGCAGCTTACCTGCGTCGTTAGCATGCATTCTCCTTTGCAATAATTTTCATGAATACTCCATTCGCTTTTTGTGTAGGGCTGTAAACATTTTACACCAGCTTTCTCCTATTCTGCATGCTTTAGCACTCATTCCAGTGCGATGAAGCGCTAAGCTAACTAGCTGCAGTAGCTATCCGTCCTAAGCTCTGTGCATACCCGCGCAAACCCGAAGGTTACTTGGAGCCATCACTCACGTAGCTCTCTTCTGTCCAGCAGACATAAGTCAAGTAGTCAACGCAAGCCCATCCTTTCTATACGTACATTTATCTGTTTATCGATACGTCTCTGGCACCTACTTATATCAAAGTCCCGCTTTCTCACCGGCTTTTCCCGGCACAGGCTTCCTTGCTAGATGCTCAGCGACCTTCTCATCTGCGACACCTAATTAATTGTAGTTCAGATTTCTCACTGGCTCCGCCTGGCCCAGGCTTCTTTAGCTATATTCCATTAGTTCCTCAGCATGGGTTGAGTACCTGCGCGTCGCTGTGTCTTATCCTCATACGCCCTGAATTATTTAACAGCCGTATTATATGCTTGCGTTCCTTCCGTTCACAGTCCTCCCATCATGAAACCTTCCTTAACTCTCGTCTGTGGAGCAAACATAACTCGTGTGGTCTGTGCAGAGCAGCTACTAACCTCTCCTTCCTAGAGGTTTGGTTAGCTATTACTCGCTCATCGCTAAATGCTCATCTGCCACTTACTCATCTGCGACACCGAATTAATTGTAGTTCAGCCTACTCTCTGGCTTCCCACTGCTCAGGCTTCCTTAGTTTTATTCCATTAGCACCACTGCATGATTTCATTATTCGCGCGTCGACACGTCTTAGCATTTTATGCTCTGAACTACCCAAAAGCCGTATTGTATATTTGCGCTTCCTCCGTTAGCTGTCCTTTCTATAACTGTTCCTTTATGAATCACAATTTTCTCTCTGCATCTTGCTTCCACTCATCTCATATTCTTACTACTTCTCCTAACTCTTTGGCTCTGGCTTTCCTCTCCGATTATGTATCAAATAACTACATCGCTCCACCAACTTACCTTTCACACTGTAACTCCGCAGTTTTGTGCGCAAGACTTCAAGTATATGGCTAGGATGCATACCTATAGCCATATCTCGTCCTAGTATCTCACTTGCCTCTTCGACCCTGGCTTTCATGTCTATCTATGGACCAACTACCGCTGATGCTGCACGTACTCATGTTCCACACTTTAGCTCCCTACATATGTGCGTAAGACCTGGAATATCGGGCTATGATGCCTACCTATATCCTTACCTCGTCCTATTTCTTCACTTAACTCTTAGACCCTGGCTTTCATGTCCACCTATGGACCAACAACCGCTGATGCTGCAAGTACTTATCTTCCACCACGTAGCTCCGCACTTATGTGCGTGCTACCTCACGCATCAGGCTCTGGTTCCCACTTGTATCTTTATCGCAAAGCTGCAATCGTTATTTCCATAACAGTTCCTATATGAACCACCATCTCACTAAATATTCTCTCTGCATCTCGCTTGCATGCATCGCGTATTCCTACTACTTCTACCTTTTGCCTCTGGCTTTCTTCTCCCATTATAGATCACAGACCTACGATGCTCCACCAACTTACCTTTCACACTGTAGCTCCGCAATTTTGTGCATAAGGCCTCAAGCATCTACATAAATAAATAAATACATAAATAAATAGCTTATTCTCACATGCATAGAGACACACTAAATCAGGCATGATCTAGGTTTATAAGCCGTTGTGTATCACGACGATCCTTTGGGTTTGATCTTGTGTAGTTGAAACCTTCAAGGCAATATAAGTGCAATGAAACGGTGCATATAGACGGAGAGTATCATATACTTGCATGTGTCGGAAACAGTTGAAATATGAGTTTAGTCGGCTTGCCAGTATATAGTTGTGGGCAGTGATTTACTCAGTGGCGAGTCCCATGCGCCACATCGCAGTGTTTGTAAACAGACATTGGGGAATTTTTATTGGGAGAACGCTTGCCAGTCAAAAGCCCACCACATCCTGCAACGCTGCCGTAAAGCATTTTTAACATTAATGTATAACTGGCATGGCCGCTTGACGACTGGTTTCATATTCGGTTATTCGCAGACAAATGGCACCCAATTTCCTCTGTTAGTTGGACAGGTAATTTGATCGGGGTCGCCATGATTGTTGAAGTTGGTTGAGGAGAGGAACATCCCGAATAGTCGTCTTGTTTTGTGTCCAGGTGAGCAAATGTTCAAATCTTCTGCTCTCTAGAGTTTTCAGATATATCATGTATAGGAGTATGAAGATTTGTCCAGTTCTCCATACTGTACAAGGTTTGTGGTGGTTGTATTTGGGTCCTTTTCGTTTTCAACCATGCTCCATATAAGTCTTGTCGGTGACAACCTTCCTCTTGGGCAAAAGGTGTTCCTCAGTAAAGCCCCAGATCTTCAAGAAGTTCCGGACTAGGTGAAAAGATAAGGTGGGGGACAACCGAGAAAAGACCGCAGGCACAGGCGTAGAGCTAAACCTTGTTAAGGTCTTACGTTATAATTAAATAAATAAATAAATAAACGGTATATTCTCTGTAAAACGATACACACCTCTAAAGGCATGATCAAATATGCATACAAGCATAGCTTCTTTGGAATGTTAAAACATTTCTTTTCAATGAAAGGAAGAAAAGAAAAGATGTAGTCCATATGAGCGAGCATATTGACAGGTGATAGTCAGATCAAGGACCATGGTGGCGCTGTGGCGCGCAAATCTTTTTGCGTCAAGAACCAAGTGGGGGGTAAATTTGCCATGTGGTGATCCATGAGCACAGGAGCCCAAATAAGGTTTAGTGCAAGCAATGACCACTACGAAGCCGGGATGATCTGTACTGCACTAAAGCATTCTTCATAGCAGAATTAGTTGCACAGGTTGGATGTAGGAGGCTGAGGACTGCGTCAGTGTCAAATGTATAGCTGTGACTTTATTTGGTGACGAGTCACATCCGCCACGTTGCAGTGTTGTTAAGCGGACATTTGTGGCTTTTTATAGGGAGAACGCTTGCCAGGCGAAAACCCACCACGTCCTGGAACACTGTCGTATTTTCCGTTGAACTGTGGTGCTAGTCGGCTATGCATCGTATAGACCTTTCGTATAGGTTTCGGTTTCCTCCTCCTTGGCGGTAAATTGAAATTTTTGAGCGTGCTGTCTTTTTGAGGTTTTACTTTCAAAGGACAGTTCCGGAACAGTGTTTACAAGTGTCGTGCAAAAAATTTGACTTTTGTCAAATTTCGCTTGATCCAAAGAATTTTGGATCATCGTTTTCCCCGGATTACGTCGTACCCGTTTTCGGGTACATACCAACGTCATCCATCTTTTTCGGGTTCAGCCTCTGGCTATTTTCCCGGTATTTTAGTGTTTTGTAATCCGTTTTGCACCTTGTTTAACCCATAACTGTTTCTGTTGACTGCCCTGCAGGTAACAGCTTGTCGGTTTTACGTTTTGATACTTGTTTCACACTCTTTGAAAGCGTCATGTCGGATTCACCGAATACCGGCGCTAATATGTCTTCGGCTGCATTGATCAGCGAATCAAATGCTGTATGTGGCAGCGGGAGCTGCTCAAAGCCCGTGACGGACGAGTCTGGTGGCATGCAGTGCTATGTATGCAACTGCTGGTACCAGGAGCCCTGCATCGATTTGAGCCCTGATCAGTACGCAATGCTTTCGACTAGCGATAGCATGCTGTTCCGTTGCCTTCTATGCCGTCGCCGTCGATCTACGCCTCTTGAGGTCACTGAGGAGACATCGAGCAACATCGGGCTGGGTAACCAGCAGTTGTGGTCTTTCCTCAAATCTCTTGATCGGAAAGTGGAGCTATTGATGAGAAATATGGGAGTCTCTATTGATGTCGGCTCATTGAAGGAAGACACGCAACTAACCTCAATTGCTGTCGATGGAAATCCGACTGAGGTGATGTCTACCGTGTCGTGTGTCCCAGCGGTCCAGAATGCCTCTAAAGGGGCCACTGATGTCGTACCGGAAGCCGTCCAAAGCGTGACCAAACTTATTGCCCCCGGGCCCAATAAAAGCAGGAGGAAGAGGGCTAAGAAAGTCCCTAAGGCTGTTTCAAAGCCTGAAGGTATTGAAAGCATTAAGGTATTGGAGGTGAAACACAAAACTCCAACTCCAATCACCCCAGTTCCATTGGAGAAGCAACGAGCGGTGTCGACTTCGGCCACACCCGCAAAGTCTGAAAAGACTAGACCGGTGAGGGAGTTGGAGGCAGAGGATAAAACCTCAACCTCAATTACTCCAGCTCACTTGGCGAACTCACAGTCGATGTGTATCTGCTCTAACCGTCGAAACTGAGGTCGCGGATGACGCGACCTCAGTTTCGACGGTAGGCAGATACACATCAGCTGTTCGTTCGCCAAGTGAGCTGGAGTAATTGAGGTTGAGGTTTTTATCCTCTGCCTCCAACTCCCTCACCGGTCTAGTCTTTTCAGACTTTGCGGGTGTGGCCGAAGTCGACACCGCGCGTTGCTTCGCCAATGGAACTGGGGTGATTGGAGTTGGAGTTTTGTGTTCCACCTCCAATACCTTAATGCTTTCAGTACCTTCAGGCTTTGAAACAGCCTTAGGGACTTTCTTAGCCCTCTTCCTCCTGCTTTTATTGGGCCCAGGGGCAATAAGTTCGGTCACGCTTTGGACGGCTTCCGGTACGACATCAGAGGCCCCTTTAGAGGCATTCTGGACCGCTGGGACACACGACACGGTAGACATCACCTCAGTCGGATTTCCATCGACAGCAATTGAGGTTAGTTGCGTGTCATCCTACAATGAGCCCACATCAATAGAGACCTCCCATATTTCTCATCAGTAACTCCACTTTCCGATCAAGAGATATGAGGAAAGACCACAACTGCTGGTTACCCAGCCCGATGTTGCTCGATGTCTCCTCAGTGACCTCAAGAGGCGTAGATCGACGGCGACGGCATAGAAGACAATTGAACAGCATGCCTATCGCTAGTCGAAAGCATTGCGTACTGATCAGGGCTCAAATCGGTCCAGGTCTCATGGTACCAGCAGTTGCATACATAGCACTGCATGCCACCAGACTCGTCCGTCACGGGCTTTGAGCAAGCTCCCGCTGCCAGCATAGAGCATTAGATTCGGTGCTCAAAGCAGCTGAAGACACATTAGCGCCGGTACTCAGGGAATACGACATGCCGCTTCCAAAGAGTGTGAAACCGGTATAAAAACGTAAAACCGACAAGCTGTTACCCGCAGGGCAGTCAACAGCAACAAATACGGGTTAACACAAGGTGCAAAACGGATTACAAAACACAAAAGTACCGGGAAAATTGCCAGAGGCTAAACCCGAAAAAGATGGGACGCTTTGGGTAAGTTACCCGGAAACGGGTACGACGTAATCCGGGGGAAAACGATGATCCAAAATTCTTTGGATCAAGCGAAATTTGACAAAAGTCAAATTATTTGCACGACACTTGTAAACACTGTTCCGGAACTGTCCTTTGAAAGTAAAACCTCAAAAAGACAGCACTACTCAAAAATTTCAATTTACCGCCGAGGAGGAGGACACCGAATCCTATACGAAAAGGTCTATCCGACGCATAGCCGACTAGCACTAAAGTTCCAAGGAAAATACGACAGTGTTCCAGGACGTGGTGGGTTTTCGCCTGGCAAGCGTTCTCCCTATAAAAAGCCACAAATGTCCGCTTAACAACACTGCAACGTGGCGGATGTGACTCGCCACAAAATAAAGTCACAGCTATACATTTCACACCTGACGCAGTCCTCAGCCTCCTACATCCATCCTGTGCAACTAATTCTGCTATGATGAATGCTTCAGTGCAGTACAGATAATCCCGGCCTCGTAATGGTCACTGATTGCTCTAAACCTTGTTGGGCTCCTGTGCTCATGGATCACTACATGGCAAATTTACCCCCCACTTGGTTCTTGACGCAAAAGTTTTGCGCGCCACAGCGCCATCATGGTCCTTGATCTGACTATCACCTGTCAATATGCTCGCTCATATGGACTACATCTTTTCGTTTCTTCCTTTCATTGAAAAGAAATGTTTTAATATTCCAAAGAAGCTATGCTTGTATGCATATTTGATCATGCCTTTAGAGGTGTGTCTCGTTTTACAGAGAATATACCGTTTATTTATTTATT